>JASIRB010000630.1:0-27678 GCA_030323885.1 Branchipolynoe longqiensis
GTTATATTGCATCCATCCATCCATGTTTGTGACAAAATGTTATGTATTTTTGATTAATTTTGAATAAAATCGAAGTTTTGCCCTACACGTATCAGCAAACTTAAAGGCTGTACGCCTAGCTTTGCTTTGCTTTGCGGTTCAGGACCCTGGACAGTGAATAAAGCATTCAGTATCCAGAAGTCAAAGTGTTCAGACATACTTTTACATGATGTCAGATGAGGAAGAATGCCGCCCGCTAACCCACTGCCGGGTCTCAGGCCGCCAGGACAGCTCATCCTCTGCAACAATGCAAGATCGAACTGAAAGACATGGATAAGAGCATATGATATATATGCCACGGCGGCAGGTGTTCTAACGAAGACAGACCGAGTACAATGCTGTATCTTTCTTCACGTCGCTGGCGAAGAAGTGCAAAAGGTCTTTGCCAATATGTCCATCGCGCTCGCTGAACAAGACAAGATTGGACCGCTCACCAACGCATTTCAAGCATATTGTACCGGTAAAAGCAACTTAATAATAACACGCTACCATTTTAATTCTCATAACAAAGCTACTGAGAACATGTCCATGTATATTACTGTGTTAAGAGACAGAGTGAAAGACTGCGAGTATGGACAAGTGGAGGAGTCGGGGTTGCGTGATCGGTTAGTGGCTGGTGTAAAGAACACGATTTTGAGAAACAAGATGCTGCAAATAGCTGATTTGACATTAGAAAAGTGCATAAACATGTGCGAGCTCAGAGAGTTCAGTTCTGATCAATTGGAGGAGAAAAAATCAGACATTGAAGTCAAGGAAATCGATTTTCTAAATAGATATGTGACTGCACATACCGGTGCACCGGTGGTTCATCCGTCTGGGCCGCCATCTTGGAAATCGCCATCTTGGAAAGCTGGCAGCGCTGGTGCAGGCGAGTTCAAGAACCGCTGTCAGAACTGCCGCTACGAACACCGCCGGGGAGTCTGCCCAGCGAAAGGCAAGGCTTGCATTGCCTGCAAGAAGATCGGGCACTTCGGAAAGGTCTGCCGGAGCAGACTGGGCAGAGTCAACGAATTGACCATGGAAGATCCCGACCCTCACAATGCTGAGCAAGACCCGGATCCGGCGGAAGTCAATGTGTTGACGACTGATCTGTTTGTTGGTGGCATCGACCGCAGCACAGAAACGGTTGAGGAACTCTGGCATGCGACTGTCTGAGTGAACAGTCATCCAGTCAAGTTCAAGCTCGACACGGGGTCGGAGGCGAACGTGCTGCCAAGGAACATCTTCGACAGAGTTGCACCCGGGCAGCTGACGAACACCCGCTGTTTGCTTCTGACTTTTTCGGGGCATCGGATCACATCGGATGGTGAGGCATTACTCGGAATCGATGGCAGAGACTTCACGTTCCAGGTGGTGCGGAACTGCCAGCCCATATTGAGTAAGCAGGCTTGTGTTGTGTTGAACTTGTTGGCGCGCGTCGACGAGGCGCAGGCTAGTGTGCTGACGAACATTTCCACCCCAGGCGACAACCACAGTTCGCAAGCTGACCATCTGGTAAGCAAGTACAAAGACGTTTTTCAAGGTCTAGGTCTCATAAAATCAAATGCTGTCATTCATGTTGATAAATCTGTACAACCTGTTGTTGTGTCGCCTAGGAGGATTCCATATGCAATTCAGGACAAATTACACAACAAGCTTAAGCGTATAGTCGAAATGGGTGTAATTGTTGAGCAAGATGAACCCGGCGGGCTACACCATGGACCCGGTGGCAGCGGAGCCAACAACCATTGCCTCGTACGTCGATGCGGCCTCCCTAGGTCGCAAGCTGAGTATATTTTTCAAGGCAGGATTATCTCAAGGAACGTGGAGGAATAAAAGGCTACATTTTGAGGAATACTTAACATTTTGTAATAATTATAAGCATAACCAAAAAACCCTAACCTTAAAACGGTAATGTTATACACTTTATATTTGAATCATAGTGTAAAATATTCCGATAATCAGCAGAGGGGGGAAATGGAAATCCTCTATTATTATTCTGTGTGGCTGGCCAAGAGTGTGTGTATATGTATGTTGTGTATATATATATGGCTTGGCCCATGCTAGAGGCCAGGTTATTATAGACATAGGGATGATTGGCAGGTCTGGGTGTGAGTGCACTCAGGGCCTGGCTCTCTGCTGAGGTAGGGGTAAATGCACACAGGGGTCAAGGTTGGTGGTCGCCACAGGTCAACCAGCTCTGGTGGTGGGCAGACCACTCGTGGTCATGGTAACTAGAAATGCTGAGTCCCTATTGGAGGAACTGGGAATGCTGCTTCCCTATTGGTTGAAGTGAATGGTATGATCCTATACCAGGAATCCATGTACTATATATAATAAACCAGAGGAGTTGGACTCTCTCTTACACTCTTACTTTTGCTTTACTTTCTCTCTTTCTCTCCGTCTGTATTGTTTTTCACTTTAGCCTACCTACATAGGCACAGACTCGAACATTGACTCTACAATAGGTTGAAGACAGAAGGGGCCATTAAAAATGACCTGTGTTAAGCAAAATCCTTGGTGAAGTTAGTAGGGGGCAAGTGGGAGGCATTTGATTGTCATGCATTGTCAGCACTTAAAAAAGTGTGTTAAAACTAAAGTATAATATTGTAAATAGAGCGTATCCATTGAAAATAAAACATGTTAAACTAATAATATTAAAATGCAGAAAAATGGGAAAATATGGACTTGTATTTATTGTTGCGTTATTGATTGGCTATACATGTTTGTTAAGACAACCTAATTTATTTTACTCCGAGATGCTGGGTGATGGCGATCATACTTTGATGTGTGGAGACATCAAGGCACACAAGACACACCTGATGGTGCACATCTGTAGCACAAAAACTGTCTGAAAACCAGAGGACAGCTATCACGTCGAGCTACCTAGGGTACCTAATTCAATCTACTGTCCCATACGTGCATGGAATAAATATTGTCGACATACAGACCTGTATGAGGGTGCCCCAGCATTCGTATGCACGAATGGGGAACCCTTGACCAGCCAAACGTTCATCAAATGCCTACAGTTGATACTGAAGGGCGCCAAATTACCCTGGTGGCCGCTGGTAACATCACACAGCCTACGACGTGGAGCTGCTCAAGAATATGCTCGAAAAGGAGTGTCTCTGGAATGTATAAGATTATTAGGACACTGGAAATCTAATAGTATATATAATTATGTGAATAAACAATTTGTTTGTAAAGGACCATCTACTCTCCTGTCCCAATTTGGCTGAGAGTTAGATGGTCCATTTCCTGTTATGCCTGTTATACATATTACTTGTATAAACTTGATGCATATGATTATATGGCTGAAACCTTTGCCACGTAAATAAAATTGAATACAAAGAAAATATTAGGTCCATTCAAGCCAGCAATGTATTACTATTATTGGCGCTTATCAGACATTTTCTAGTGACGCTTTTTAGATTTGTGATTTGTTTTTGGGGTTAAGCTAGCTAATTAATGGTGGAAGTCCATGAGTTCAAAAAGAAGGACTAATTCCAAAAGAAAATTAATTGATTAAAGATGGAGTTCCATTAGTAGAAATCGTTGTCATTTCTAGTATTTATATTGGCATCTACTAGTGCAAACATGTCTTCACTCAATACCACAAAGACAGAATATTCAATTTAATTATATATTTTAGACTGCACCCATTGTACAAGCAGATCTGCCTGGATGATGATTACATATGAATACATGCATAATGGAGAACATTAAACAACGAGACCCATATATAATTGTAATGTGACCAGTAGCCTCCATCTTAGTAAATATACAGGACAGCTGGCATGCTTAGAACAGGAAAGAGACTTAGTGGTTTCCAACACATTGCAGCCTGCACATTATTAACTATCTGGGCTGGGACTTGGTTTATCATGAGTGTTGGCAAGGTTGGCTCATGCACCCGTCCAGAGGTTCCATTTTGTCCTCTTTGAGAGGACTAGCAAGGTACATAACTATTAATAATAATACTAAATTCTTTAAAATTTATTTTTTATTTCCACATGATCAGTGTACACACAAGTTGATATTGATGTCAGTAATTCTTCACATGAAGAAGATAAACAGAATTTTGTAATCACCTGGTCAATTTATCATATTTTATCATGTTTTCATTAGTTATGTTTGTTCTACCTAATGAGTGAAGATAATGGTTAGAGTTGAACAGAAAAAGCAAGTTCTTGTTCTATCCTCGCTATTCAAATTTATATTGGTCAGGAAAATATTAATAAAATAAGCTAAGCTGAACATGAAAGTGTTTTGCTGGCTTTTTATGTTTTAGAATTTCAGTACTACAGGTAGGAACTCTAAGCATGCCTAGAAATAAAGTTAGATTTATCTTGAGATAAATATAGACTTTTCTAGACTTAACACTTAGGCTAAATGCTGAAATAACAAATGTGCATCTCAAGACATGTATGTACAATATTTGCTCAGATCTTCGCCAGTTTAATAATGCACAAATAGGTAAGTAAAGACTAACCAATCACAGTGTGATATAAACTTCATAATCAGCAAAATAAACACAGGTACCAGCTATGCCATGCTTCTTCCTGTAAATGTAATTCCACACATATCGAGCTCAAAATATGTAGAAAGTCTCAACTTTGTGAGCAGGAACTTGCAACAAAGTGATTGCTAGGACTGGATTGAACACACTGAACCATGCTATCACTATCAGGTAAGCTGACACATTTGTGCTGATTTTAAATGGGATATTTGCAATATGCCTAGCTGCTATTTGCTGGGATGTGGCAGGGTAATCCCTAAGTTACAAAGTATGGGGACTTCACTCAGGGCAGCGTCGACAACAAGCAGGCACTGAACTTAAAGGCTTCTCACATGTAGCAGCCGCTCATCTCAGTCACAGCTTCTTTCGAGGTAGGTTCTACCTATATTCTACAATTTGCTTTTTGGTAATTAGAAGATATCGGCGCATTTTGAACTTGTTTAATTTTTTTATTATTATTCTCTTTGTGCGTAGACCGTCAAAGGACGTCCCGTGACTTGGCTAGCGCGGCCTGTCATCGACCACGTGGAAATCCTCCAGGTTTCATTCCCAGAATTTGCAGGTAATACCGCTTCCAATTCCAGTAAATCGTTAAGTACCACCAGCTTTCATATGTTATCTTGATATCATAGATGATGTTGATCGATCGATCGAATAAAACCAGCTGTGTTGATATTTTGAGCCGGCTAGTCTGGTCTGTCGGCCGCTGATCTTTGTCAACACGGAGAAGTTGACAGTTTGTGACAGTAAACACACACTACTAGGTCTAAATAGTATTTAATTTGGGTATCGGGGACACTCTCCCTAAGTTTCTTTCACACAGGTTGTACGATGTCCCTCTACAAGTGTAATTTACTCTAACTATCATTGCCAGGTTTGCATAGACAGTGAGGAGAGTTTATGCAGACCCAGGGAACATTAACCATTGGGCGCTGTTATTGTTAACTCGCCTACTAGGGCTTTCCTGTACTTAGTGTAAGCTTACAACTGGCTCACTTTGCTAAGTTAGTCACTGTCACATTACTCATGGGGTGGTTTCAACACCTCCAATGTGTAGGTAAGGAACATTGTGAAATTTCTGGGCACCACAATTCTTAATGGCATTTAAAATAAAAGGAAGAACGTCGGAACAAAAATGCTTCCAGTTCCCTATTAAGTATGGCCTGCAATGCACAGTGTCAGTTTGACGTGAGGCTGACAACTTTGTGGTTTCTGTTCAAAGTAGAAAGAGTCCAACTAAATAGAATGGTAATGTTTAAGTTTACAAACCAAGCATGTACAGTGAGAATATTTAGTCAGTGGATATATCTGAGGCAGTATGCATAACCCTCCATTAGTACATGAGTTGACTTCACACTGCAGTTCAAATGTCAGACCTTACCCCCCCACCCCCCCCTCAAAAAAGGGTTGGTGATCATCCCCGCCCGTGCCTGAAAAATCGTCTGCCCCTGATTAAACAATTTTTTTAATGAAAAGAAAACAACTGTTAAAAATACATCGGGCTAGCAGCAATTCAACTTTCTTAAACAATGTCTAAAGCCGTGTTCACACGGGCAATGTAAATCGATTCGTAGAAAGCGACTTGCCTAGTTCGCCTCACATTTGTCGTGTGAACGCACGTCTGAGGCGGATTAGGGCTGATTCGATTCACGTGATCTGGATAATGTAAACCACCTAAGCGAGGTAGTTTACGTGAGGCGATTTCTCTGATTCGATTTATTTTGCCCGTGTGGACGCACTGAGGCGGATTAAGCACCTCACACGCATGCGCAGTCGACACCTCAGTTTGTTGACTTTCCGGTCGATCAAAAGCGCATATTATATAATTTAATTAATGAAACCGCTATCTATGCACAGATATTTTTTTCATCATTTATTTTTAGGGTTTCACTGCCCAGCAGAAGTTTTGACCGTTCCAAACCAATACGATTCAGTCATTACATATCTAGGTCGAACCCACACTCTCTGGTGCCGGCGTCGTCGAACCCAAAATGGCGCTGGTTAGTCTGGACTTGCTCATGCGCAGATATCCACTTCCGCCTCACGCAGTGCCCGTGTGAACGGGCGCCTAATTCGCCTCACCTGATTCGATTTGCCTGATTCGCCTCACATTTTGCCCGTGTGAACACGGCTATAGTCATTGCAATTGGTTTGAATCCACCAGGGTTCAAATCCAGGAGTTCGAATCCCATGATCTACTAGAATGGGAGGCTGTTGTTCAACTCATTCGGCCATCGCGTCTGGTTATGTACTATTCATCTACGTCATATTCCAGAAAAATAGAAAAATAGAAATAAAAACTGCCCGCCAGAACCTGATTTGTGTGATCAAAAGGACGATCACCAATTTTTAAATATTTATTTGCCCTTACTGTCAGGACTGGTTAGAATCTGGTTGAGACTCGCCCCAAAATTCCAGCTATTTTCTCGCTCTGAAATCTCACCTGAACCACTTGGTGGCTGCAAAACCTTTGTAATGTACTCTAATTTAGATTTAAATTTAACAGTGCTGACTGTCAGTGGCTGGTTTCTAAAGTAACTTCTAATATTAATAAACCCGAACAAGTACTTCTATAACTTTTAATAAGCTATTCCTATAATTAGTCCTTCATGGTAAAAAATTTAATATATTTGAACTTTGAATTTTAAGAGCTTGATCCTCTGCCAAATAAATTTATTTAAATTAGAGACAGTTATAGAACTTAGAATATATTTAGATTAGATCCACGTGGAATATACTTTCTTTTTTTTAATTAAAGAATTTACTCTAGAATAAATGGGAGCTCTTGATTTGATATTTTAATAAATATTACAATACTTCTCAGTCCTGAATGCTGGATCGATGTATCTAGATTTAAATATGACATTCAAACTCAGCATCAGCTACTGATATTTTCCCAGCCACCAAATAGAATACGTGAGGTATAAAGTAATTATGCAAATATTATTATGGATGTAATGCTCCTGTCTTTTATTAATAATATGTCAAATCTAATGAATGGTCAATAATGTCATTTGGATTAGTTGCGATGGGAAAAGAGGCAAAGCTTTATTAAAATTGTAAGATTAACTTGTAAAAAGTAAAATGTGGTTAGGCTGGCCGCCCCTAAATAGTATACTGACCCCAGAGAGAACCAAACAGAATCAAACCGCCCGCCTTTCTATCCTCCCTCTTCTGTTCTCTATCCCTCCCTGCTCCTGTATTTATATTGTTAACTGGCTCATTCCCCCATCCCTCCATTCTTTCTATCCTCCCTCTTCTGTTCTCTATCCCTCCCTGCTCCTGTATTTATATTGGCAACTGCCTCAT
The DNA here is from genome assembly GCA_030323885.1 of Branchipolynoe longqiensis. Lineage (NCBI taxonomy): Eukaryota > Metazoa > Annelida > Polychaeta > Phyllodocida > Polynoidae > Branchipolynoe > Branchipolynoe longqiensis. The sequence continues at coordinate 7,847 of JASIRB010000630.1, forward strand.
TTCCCCATCCCCTCATTCCCCCACCCCCCCATTCTTTCTATCCTCCCTCTTCTGTTCTCTATCCCTCCGTGCTCCTGTATCTATATTGTTAACTGCCTCATTCCCCCATCCCCCCATTCTTTCTATCCTCCCTCTTCTGTTCTCTATCCCTCCCTGCTCCTGTATTTATATTGGTAACTGCCTCATTTCCCCATCCCCTCATTCTTTCTATCCTCCCTCTTCTGTTCTCTATCCCTCCCTGCTCCTGTATTTATATTGGCAACTGCCTCATTTCCCCATCCCCTCATTCCCCCATCCCCCCATTCTTTCTATCCTCCCTCTTCTGTTCTCTATCCCTCCGTGCTCCTGTATCTATATTGTTAACTGCCTCATTCCCCCATCCCCCCATTATTTCTATCCTCCCTCTTCTGTTCTCTATCCCTCCCTGCTCCTGTATTTATATTGGTAACTGCCTCATTTCCCCATCCCTCCATTCTTTCTATCCTCCCTCTTCTGTTCTCTATCCCTCCCTGCTCCTGTATTTATATTGGTAACTGCCTCATTTCCCCATCCCCTCATTCCCCCATCCCCCCATTCTTTCTATCCTCCCTCTTCTGTTCTCTATCCCTCCGTGCTCCTGTCTATTGATGGCTGCATCACTCCCCATCCCACCATCCCACCCCTTCTTTTTACCCCCCCCCCCCATTTCTGTTCTCACTCCTCCATGTTCCTGTCTCTTTATTGACGGCTGCCTCATTCGCCCATGTCCCCCCTCATCCTCCCCCATTACCCCCCTTCTTTCTACCCCCCCCCCCATTTCTGTTCTCACCCCTCCATGTTTCTTACTATTTAATGATGGCTGCCTCATTCCCCATGTCCCCGCCCCCCATTTCTGTTCTCACTCCTCCATGTTCCTGACTATTTATTGACGGCTGCCTCATTCCCCCATGTCCCCCCTCATCCCCCCATTCCCCCCTTCTTTCTAAACCCCCCCCCCATTTCTGTTCTCACCCCTCCATGTTCCTGACTATTTATTGATGGCTGCCTCATTCCCCATGTCCCCGCCCCCCATTTCTGTTCTCACCACTCCATGTTCCTGACTATTTATTGATGGCTGCCTCATTCCCCCATGTCCCCCCTCATCCCCCCATTCTCCCCTTCTTTCTAACCCCCCCCCCCCATTTCTGTTCTCACCCCTCCATGTTCCTAACTATTTATTGATGGCTGCCTCATTCCACCGTGTCCCCCCCCCGTCCCCCCTTCTTTCTACCCCCCCCATTTCTGTTCTCACCCCTCCATGTTCCTGACTATTTATTGATGGCTGCCTCATTCCCCCATGCCCCTCCCTCATCCATTCAATCAATCAATTTTTTTAATTTTAACTCTCTGCAAGGTATGTCTACAATAAACTAAAGTGATACAATAAATGCATACAAATTCCTTACAGACAGAAAGGATCCCAGAAAAGCTATGCTTATCTAGATGGTCTCCATGATGTGAATGAACAAGTGATGACAATAACAGATAATTAAACTTAAGCTACATTTTTAACTAATGATTATGATGAGATACTGATGCGTCTCTTCACAGTTAGTAAAAAACAAAGTAATGATAGGAATATTATATGTATATTGTGTCATGAATTCATGTACTTACATGTAGTAGCAGTAGTTATTTTGCAGCTATCTTAATAGTGGTAAATCTTATGTTCTTTGCAATAGCCACTTGATATTTTAAATTATGCAACTCGTTAATGAAAACTATGTCCTAGTATATATATTCTTTACTGGTAATTGATTTAGTATGCATTGAGATAGCTTATCCTTCATTTTTTACAGAAGTTTTTCATAGTTTTAGGGTTTCTAATTTCTACTGGTATTGAGTTCCAGATATTGGTTCCTTGGTTTTCAGTTGTTATTTTGCCATATTTGTTTCTAGTGGGTTTGTGATGTATGTGATTTATATGTCGTGTGTTATTGGAATGGACCTAATCGTTTTCTTTGAAGAGATTGTCAAATATTTCAGGGAGGAGGCCATTCTTTTGCTTGTAAACAAATTTTGCAATGTATATTTTATAAATGTCAGTGACCATAAGTAAGTCCAGGTCTTTATGAAGTGATTTAGTTGGGGTGAGATAGTTTTTGCTATACAGTATTTTCAAGGCTCTGTTTTGTTGTGTCTTTTTTAGGGTTGATAACTTGGCTCTCCCATACACCTCTATACCATACTGAATTTTGGAGTATTCATAGTATAGTAATTTTTTATTTTCCTCATGTGTCCGTTTCCGTCGTCTGATTATTTTGAATGAGTTAGCTGTTTTAATGATTGAATTATTTAAGTTATCAATATGTTCATCCCAGTTGAGGTTTTCATCTAAAATTATGCATAGGTATTTCACAGATGGGACTATTTTTATTGTGTTATTGTTTATCTTTATGTTGTTTAGGTAATCAGGACTGGTTGTACTTCTGCTTTTAAATATTGTGTAGCATGTTTTGTTCAGGTTTACTGTTAATTTGTTATCATTGCACCATGTAAATATATCTGAAAGGAATGTTGTAATTGAATGTTTTAGTTGTTTGGGTGAATTTTAGGTTATGAAGCCATTGGTATCATCTGCAAATAACCTTGTTTTGTCAACTTCTTTTGTACAGTTGACTATATCATTTGTGTAGATCAGAAATAGGAGAGGTCCCACGACAGAACCTTGGGGAACACCATTGCTGATTGAGCTTAGCTTGGATCGTTTACTGCTTATTTATGCAAATTGCTTTCTATTGCTTAGGTAACTCTCAAACCATTTAAGTCCCTGGCCTCGAATTCCATTGTGCCTGAGTTTTGATAGTAAGATGTCATGGTCTATGGTATCAAATGCTTTGCTCAAGTCTAGGTAGACTCCTGCAACATGTTTCCCATTTTCAAGGTCTTGTAGTATATTGTCTAATATTTCAGTCAGGGCCATTATTGCTGAGTGATTCTCTCTAAATCCAAATTGGTATTTGTATAATATTTTGTATTTGTTAAGAAATTGGTAAACTCTTTTGTACATTAGTTTTTTCATTAATTTGTTTAGGGTACTGAGTAGGCTGATTGGCCTGGAGTTATCAATTAAGTATTTCTCATTTTTCTTATGGATGGGTATTACTTTTGTGACTTTGAGATTCTCAGGAACAGTAGCATTTTCAAATGATAGGTTTATTATGTGGGAGATAGATGGTGCGAGTAGAGTGTTACACTCTTTGATTATTTTTGGCAAAATATTGTCATGTCCACTTGACTTATTAGGATTTAGTTTCTTTATTTCTTCTAGGGTATTTTGTTCATTGGTGGGACTAAGAAAAAAACTATGTGAGTTTGGGTGTTTAAGATATTGCTTGTGTGCTATGTTATTACTGGTGTGTTTTGCTGCAAGTTTTTCACCAATTGAACAGAAGTGTTCATTTAATGTGCTGGCGATATCTTCATTGTTTGTCATTGTCTTATTGTTATAGATTAGTTTGTCAATTTGATTTTTCATTTTTGCTTTATATGGGTTGATGATGTCTCCAAAGATTTTCCAGAGGGTATAAAGATTTTGCTTCTCGTTACTGACTAGTTCTTTATAGTAGCCTTCCTCTGCTGATTGTAGACAAGTGATTAGTATATTCTTATATTTTGTGTGTTTTATTCAGTTTTCAGCTGTTGGGTTGAGTTTGTATGTTTTGAAGTACCTATCTTTTACTGCTGCAAGTTTTAAAGCTTGATGTGATCCATCTTTTATCTTTTGCTCTTTGTCTTTATAGTTTTGTTAATTGGAAGGCTGCATTAAATGCTGTGTTATAAATCTGGTAGAAGATGGTTAGGGCTTTGTTTACTTCAGTTGCTTTGTAGTATTCTTTCCAGTCTGAGGTTTCAATAAGGTCTTTGAATTTAGCCATGTTTTTCTCCCCAAATATTCTAATAATGGGTCTGTCCTGTTTTTTAATGGGGTTGTGAGATTGAATTGTTATAAAGTTGGGTAGATGGTCAGTGATATCGCAGTAAATATTTCCTGTGGATATATTCTGATTACTTTTTATTACATTGGCATTTATTAGTATATGATCAATAAGTGAAATTTGGTAGTCTACTATTCTGGTTGGTAATGTGATGGTGGGGATGAAGTTTTGCTCAAGTACTGTTCTAAAGAAGTTATTGACTTTTTGTTTTCCAAATTAATTTTCTTCATGTTGTTTTCAATTTGTTCAGTGAAGTGTTTGAGGCATTCAACACTACTGCCTGGGTGTTTATAGATGACCCCTATTATGTAGTCATCCTTTTTATTTGGAAAGTTAGTTTCAAGCCATATGTTTTCTATTTCTAAGTTTTGGTTATTGATCTGTTGGGGCTCGATGATTAGGTCATCTCTGTCAATTACTTTATATATATTCTTGTGTCGTGGGGGTGATGAAAATGGGAAATATTGTGCCTAGAGCGGGACGCGAATCCACATCTCTTTGCATTCCGGGCCAGTGTGCTAACCATTACACCACCTAGGCTCCCTAATATTACCATACTACCCATGCCTACCTGTCTATGTGGTTACTTGCCTGAGAGGTCAGTGCAAACCACTACACTCATCCCCCTGGAATTGCAAGTCTTTTAATGCTTACAATTACATACACACAGGCAATGCACTTACACACACAGGGTAGGTTCAACAACTATACAGCACGTAGCTTGTATAGGCTCCCTAATATCACCATACTACTCACGCCTACCTGTCTATGTGGTTACTTGCCTGAGAGGTCAGTGCAGACCACTAAGCGTCTTTGATGTCAATAGTAGAAAAATAATCACCCTCTTCCATTAGCTCAGTTACATGATCAACGCTATTGTATTAACATTTTGAAGCTGCCTGATCTGTGTAATTATTCACCGAGCGACCCTTCGGCTTACTGCAACCGACTATTAATCAACCACCACCCCCGTCCTGTGGGATATAGAAAATGGTGTCATTACATAACTGTGGGCCATCTACTTTAGATATCATATCCTGAGATAACTCGCTATTTAGTTTGTGTTCTACAATCTTTTTGAACTAAGGTGACTTTATCCTCATGAATGGAGCATTGTATCCTGCAACTGAGTCACAATTAATTACGTGAAAACCAAAAGTTATTCCCCATAGAATGTAAATCCAAGCGGGGTCCATATCACCCCGTAGGAAACTTTCAGCGAAAAACCAACACAGTTTAAGCTGTGCCTTTACAGGTGCATATACATATGCCTTTAATGCAGTCACATGTCACATTAAATATCAAAGGGACACTAGTCTCTGTCTCTCGTATAGATATTTGATAATAGTCTGCAGTGCCTCAAATAGTCTCAATGCTAAATATTTCAGCATTGGAATCAGTATTGGTTTCAAGCCAGTCATTAATCGTGTCTTTCACATGCCCTATTTCAGCATTATTGTTAAGGCCCCCGACCCCAATGCCAAGTGAATCATCTGTGGTAATTGTCCGAATACACACATCGCCCACTCCCGTAATCATTCCTAACTGGGGCAAATCATTAGAGTTAATCTCGGTTTCAAAACCACTGAAGTGAATATCGGATTCAATCCCATTAACATTGATGGTGCGTAGCACTGGTGCCGCCCCCCCCCCCCAAGGGTGGGTTCGTTCACATAATTAGTACATGTCGGAATGTCATAAGTCAAAATAGGTGAATCGTACTCAGGCCCGGCTGAAAATGTCATGTCACAGCAACAACGAGTATTCAATTGTGCAATAACATCAATGCAATCAACTGTGTTAGTAATTGATAAACAATTACATTAAATACAATCACTATCAATGCAATCACCTGTGTTAGTAACCGGTACAGAATCACATTCCATGCAATCAACTCGTTGTGCTTTAACAACTCATGAGTCACTAGTACAATAGGCACTCGGAATTGGTAGTCGAGCAACGTATATATTGTTCCGGCATCCACAATGTCACTCATTTCTGCAGTCACAACCTTATGGCTCTTGCTTTTGCATTTGCTGCACCAGATATGTCGCGAAAATCATTATGCATGGCTCGTATCATTAGCAATTCAATGTGTTCCAGGAAAACATGGGCATCAGGCATTCCCAGGCTGTCCATGGCTAAGAACCAGCGGATAGATGCGCCTATCAACTCATAAGCATTCAGTCGCCTGACATTTTTCCGGGCAACCGTGAATTTTCTAAGTGACCACTTACTCCATCTATACCGGCTTTCGCTTGTGCTTCTGCTCTTGGAATGCGACTCTGACCTCTGTCACCGTCTTCCATGTGAAGCCGGTCGTGACTCATGTGCTGTTCCATACGGTGAGAACCTGCCCTCCTCCTTCTGGAGGCTGCCGGCGGTCACACCTTCAGCCATTTGTATGCTGTTGTACTGTTCCCCTAACGCTGGAAAACCGGCACCACGGTCCTCCATAGCAGCACCACTGGCGGCCATGACGACTGTACGTGGTCCTTCATCTGGTCGTCGTTCCTCCCTCATGTCTTGTCTGCTTGGTGATGAAAGCGTGTATTTGGTTTCTCCATTTTCGCCTTGCACTCCGCGTCATCAGCCATATGTGAATACCTGCAGCGCCAACAGACGCCAGGCATCCGGCCAATTTTTCAATCGGTGAAGGAGTGCGCAAACTGGTGCAGACATTGGTGGCGGCCGCGCCACTGGTGCTGGTGGGCGGACCCAGGTGCATGCACGCTTCTATGGTTCGAACTCATACAACCTTGAAACAACTTATTCTCCAATACTTTTATATATATAATATTATTATATAATAATATTATATATATAATATATATACAATATATATAGTATATATAATATATAATATATATAATATATAATGTATGTAATGTATATGATATATATAATGTATAAAGTATACATAATACATATTATATATAATATATATTATATATAATATACACTATGCTTATATATATATATAAAATACACTATGCTTTGTTGAATCTGTGACTTGATTCTTGATATTGTTATTATTGTTCTCACTATACATATATATATTATATATTATATATAGTGCTGGTACACGTGATAGAAGTTGGACAATTAAATTGATGATTTCTTAGGAAACCAATCAAAAACAACCCCAGGTACCATATGGGTAGTGTAAGGGAAAAAATAACTTCTGGTGAGTGGTGCTGAGTAGTCTGGGTAGAAGGTATTGGTGAGAATGGATATATGGGGCAGGCTGTGGTGTGTGTAGGTATGTCTGTGTGTGGGTGTTGATCTCAGGATCTACTACTGCCGCCACCTAGTGGGTTTCTCCGGCTCCACCCCACCAGTGCCTAACCTCACGCTCGCCGCCTATCGGCCACCACTACCTTGTTGCCACCTAGCGGGTTTGGCCATTCTGGCGGTGACATCAGAGCCCATCCACTGCCCTGTCATTCAGTCGCCGCTTGGAACGATCCCGCGAGGTCAAGCCGATCACCCTAACTTTGCCGCCGCCCACCAGTCAGCTATAAGAGAACACATGAATCAGTATGGTTCAGAGGGCCCAAGTTTCCCCTGTTTCTGTCTATATCATTGAAAATACCTTTGGCGTTGAAAACCCAACAATTTATACCACTTCCTGTCTCGTCGTGAATTACCAAGCTTCATGAAATGGTGGCGGGATAAGAACAGACTTACTGGTCATCATCAGCATCTGCGTTGAAGTGAGGCGACCCCGGAACTCCCGGCAGGCCTTGGTGGTCCTCATAAAGCAAAAAGGGGCCACGCGGCAGCTCCATTCCCAGGATCTCACCGGAAGTCAGCCCCGAGTACATGGTGAACAGGAAGCCCCGCGTCCGGCGGTGCGCGCGCACCGTCGTCAGGATGGAGAAGTCCTCAGGGAAGCCATCTGGGTAATAAAGTGTCACAATGCGATGGTTTTTAAAAAGTTGTTGCATTAATTTATGTATATATATATACAATAATATCTATGATACATTTATATACATTATATATATAATGTATGAATGTATGAAAGTACAAATACAAAAATACAAGAATAAATATATAAATATAAAAAAATATATATATAAATATAATAAAAATATAACATAAATGCATGGGTGCATGGATGCATGGATGCATGAATGCATGGATGCATATATGCATGGATGCATAGATGCATAGATGCATTTATGCATAGATGCATAGATGCATTTATGCATAGATGCATAAATATATAAATATATAAATATACGAGGTTTGATCATTTTGGTACTGTGTACCATAACTTTAGGTTGGAGTAATTTTAATGAACAATGACTAACCTTGAAAGAAATTTGAGTCAAACCAAAACAAAGAAAATAAAACTTGCTAAAAGCAGTTGGCTGAATGAGTTGAGCATTTACTTCCTGTGTGGGAGGTATATCATGGATTCGAACCCCTGCGAGTCAAATCAATGACTTAAACAGTTTGGACTTGTTGCTACCTAGCTTGGTGCTCAGCATTGTGACAGCGTAATTGTAAATTGTGTGTGATTTGCAGACGACCAGCCGATGCCGTCCTTCACACCCATCTCACGCTACCTCCTCCCTGGTTCCCATGCCTCCTTGATCGCTTCTTTCTCTAATCACTTTCACACTCAACTAACCCGTAGCTCTCTTGCACCTCCTCAGTCAATCAGCGCCTCCCGCTTCTGTCTCCCAGACCTACTGAAGTCCCTCATTCTACCTCTCCCTTACAAGAATGTTCCTATACATCCAGGAATCTCTTCGTCTTCTTTTATTTACTTCTCTCAACAATGTTTCAATACTCAAATTAGGTATGTTTATTCTCTTCTTTTTCTCCCCCTTTTTATTGTTATTACAAAACTATCTATAGATTAATGTTTTCTCTGATAATGACAATATATATATATTTATTTTTCAAACAAATGAGTTCAATAAAAAAGAAGAAAAAATATACATATATATATGAATACATTAATATATATAAAACATGCAATGCATATAAAACTTATAAAATTATGAAGTAAATAAATATACAAAAGAAGAAAGAATATAGATATAGATGAATAAATTAATATATATATACCGTATATGCCCCAATAGATGCGCACTCCACAAGTGCATGGATATGCATCTATTCAAAGTTAAAGAATTTCATAGACTTGTTTTTGTTGTGCCTCTGAAATAAATTATATTATGTGCATTCAGTCTGAATATGGTCGTACATCTTTATTTGTTTTTGTCATGCCTCTGAAATAAAGTGGGATTGTCTTAATTGATGTGCATTCAGGCTGAATATGATCGTACATTTGTGTGTGCTTTCAATCTTGAAATGGGGGGTGTGCTTCTATTGGGACATATGTGGTATATATTTTTAATACAGATAAAAATGATGAAATTATAAATTAGAAAAGCCATTGACACAGTAGTCATTGAATGCTCACTAGCTGATTATACCACAACCAACCGAATGCAAGTGTGACATCTGAGGCAATGGATGTAGATTAAACCTTCTTCTGGACTGAATTAGGCTGATGCCATCCTTGAGGTTGTTTTGCATGGGAGATACCCAGTTGGTGTCCTTCATCAGTGAATGAGTTTAACATTTTTTTAATTTATTAAATTTTTTTAATTTGGTTTATTATTCATCTGCTCCACTCATCAAGAATACTTTTAATTCCTACTGATGGGAGAAAGGCGGGATTTCATCCCGCGCTCATGTGATCACACCCTGGTTCACCATAACAGGGCTGGCTTAGGCCAGTGCCTTACTGTGACCTCAGGTAACCATCGGCTAATGTCCCAAACACCATAAACCCGCCGCCCACTCCCCCAACAACTGTCTTCCACTCACCACTGATTCCACAACACACCCAGTTCATAATTTTCCACCCAGCTACCCTTACTACTTTCTAGGGCGTAGCAGTGTGATTCAGTGAGGAACTTTTCCTGCTGCGTCATTATTGCTGTAAATGAACTGTTCACCTCCACTCTCATGTTGCTGGGTTCTCACTTTGCGAATCAACAGTGACTGAACAAGGAGTGGTGGAATGAGGAAAACAAATTATCTGCATTTGACATAATTCCCCAGCTTAATCAACAAACATAATGAAAAAACAATAAACCAACCAATGACAAAGAACTGTCATGGCGGGGTACTGAAAATTGGAAACATTGTGCCTAGAGCAGGATTCCAACCGACACTTCCTGCCATACCGGGGCTAGCGTGTGAACCATTTCGCAACCTAGGCTCCCTGATACAATCACCACAACCTAGGCTCCCTGATGCAATCACCCGATTCACCACATCCACCTGTCTATGTGGCTCCTTGCCTGAGAGGTTTCTTGAAGATTTATACTGCCTATCATGGATAAGTCTGAATAGACTTGTTTTCACTACTAGACAGTTTTGTCGATAGAAAGCCCTAGCCTACACTTCTACCGACCCAAGGGATTTTTAAGCTCCCACACCACATAGACATGGTATGAGACCAACTGGCCTTTGGTGACGCTGTAAATTCTTCACAGCGGTGGAAATCCAAATTGGCAGAGCTGGGGGCACAGGGAATCAAACCACCGACCTTCAGATTAGGAGTCCGACCTAGAAAAAGGTCAGACACTCTAACCACTCCGTCATAGAGAAAATCAGGTTAGCTTAGACTATTACAGGATGGATAACAAAATGGAGCGTGTCACTTGCCTGGGAAGATCTGGAAGGAAGTGACGCTGAGGCCAGCCTTCTCGGTGATCCTGTAGGCACGGTCGTAGATGCCAGAACCAGCCCGATCCTCACAGAAGCCGATCGTCGGCTCGACTCCCTCCTGCACGAGGTCGATGTTAACGGCCTGCAGAATGTCCACCGAGCCTGGGGAGGAGCAAGGTTTAAGGGGGTGAGTGGGTGGGTGAGTGGTGAGTGAGTGAATGAGTGAATGAGTGAATGAGTGACTGAGTGAATAAGTGGGAAAGTGAGTGAGAAAGTGAGTATGTGAGTGAGTGAATGAGTGAGTGGTGAGTCAGTAAGTAAATAAGTGGGTAAGTAAATGAGTAAGTAAGTAAATGAGAGAATGAGTAAGTGAGTGAATGAATGTGAAAGTGAGTGACTGGGTAAGTGAGAGCGTGAGTGAATGAGAGCGTGAGTGAATGAGTGATGAGTGAATAAGTGAGTGAGTGAATGAGTGAGTGAATGGGTAAATAAGGAAGTGAGTGAGTGAGTAAATGAATAAGTGAATAAGTGCGTGAGTCGGTGAATGAGTCAGTGAGTGAGTGAATGTGTAAGTGAACGAGTAAGTGAATGAGTGAATGAGTGAATGAGTGAGAAAGTGAATGAATGAATGAGTAAGTGAATGAGTGAATGAGTGAGTGCATGAGTGAATGAATGAGTGAGTGCATAGGTGAGTGAATGAGTTAGTGAATAAGTGAGTGAATGAGTGAGTGAATGAGTAAGTGAATGAATGAGTAAGTGAATGAGTGAGTGCATGAGTGAATGGATGTGGGAGTGCATAGGTGAGTGAATGAGTTAGTGAATAAGTGAGTGAATGAATGAGTGAATGAGTAAGTGAATGAGTGAAGGAATGAGTGAATGAAAGAGTGAATAAGTGACTGAATGAGTTAATGAATGAGTGAATGAAAGAGTGAATGAATGAGTGAGTAAGTGAGTGAATGAGTTAGTGAATGGGTGGATGAGTGAATGAGTGAGTGAATGAGTGAGTGAATGAATGAGTGAGTAAGTGAGTGAATGAGTTACTGAGTGAGTGAATGAGTTAGTGAATGAGTGAGTGAATGAGTTAGTGAATGGGTGGATGAGTGAATGAGTGAGTGAATGAATGAGTGAGTAATTGAGTGAATGAATTAGTGAGTGAGTGAATGAGTGAGTGAATGAGTGAATGAGTGAGTGAATGAGTGAGTGAGTGAATGTGTGAGTGAATGAGTGAGTGAATGAATGAGTGAGTAAGTGAGTGAATGAGTTAGTGAGTGAATGAGTTAGTGAGTCAGTGAGTGAATGAGTGAGTGAGTGAGTTAGTGAATGGGTGGATGAGTGAATGAGTGAGTGAATGAGTGAGTGAATGAGTGAGTAAGTGAGTGAGTACGTACATCATCATGCGGATATAGGGTGAGGGGCGGGGATGGAGCAGGATGAGGAAGGTAGGGGAGGGAAACAGTCAATGCGTAATACTAATAAAGGATACAGTATAAATGCTACACTTTGTAAAATTCAAAATTATACTAATAAAGGATACAGTATAAATGCTACACTTTGTAAAATTCTAAATTATACTAATAAAGGATACAGTATAAATGGTACACTTTGTAAAATTCTAAATTATACTAATAAAGGATACAGTATAAATGCTACACTTTGTAAAATTCTAAATTATACTAATAAAGGATACAGTATAAATGCTACACTTTGTAAAATTCTAAGTTATACTAATAAAGGATACAGGATAAATGCTAAACTTTGTAAAATTCTAAATTATACTAATAAAGGATACAGTATAAATGCTACACTTTGTAAAATTCTAAATTATACTAATAAAGGATACAGTATAAATGCTACACTTTGTAAAATTCTAAATTATACTAATAAAGGATACAGTATAAATGCTACACTTTGTAAAATTCTAAATTATACTAATAAAGGATACAGTATAAATGCTACACTTTGTAAAATTCTAAATTATACTAATAAAGGATACAGTATAAATGCTACACTTTGTAAAATTCTAAATTATACTAATAAAGGATACAGTATAAATGCTACACTTTGTAAAATTCTAAATTATACTAATAAAGGATACAGTATAAATGCTACACTTTGTAAAATTCAAAATTATACTAATAAAGGATACAGTATAAATGCTACACTTTGTAAAATTCAAAATTATACTAATAAAGGATACAGTATAAATGCTACACTTTGTAAAATTCTAAATTATACTAATAAAGGATACAGTATAAATGCTACACTTTGTAAAATTCAAAATTATACTAATAAAGGATACAGTATAAATGCTACACTTTGTAAAATTCTAAATTATACTAATAAAGGATACAGTATAAATGCTACACTTTGTAAAATTCAAAATTATACTAATAAAGGATACAGTATAAATGCTACACTTTGTAAAATTCTAAATTATACTAATAAAGGATACAGTATAAATGCTACACTTTGTAAAATTCAAAATTATACTAATAAAGGATACAGTATAAATGCTACACTTTGTAAAATTCTAAATTACTATTTTGTGAATGGTTCAACTTTGAATCTAAAAAATGCTAATCCTTAGTAAAAACAAAAAAAAGTATCTCCTCCAATGTTCAGGTCACTGCAACCGCATGCAAGCCTCAATGCCAACACAGCAACCACAGCAAAACAGCAGAAACCAATATAATGTTCAATATAAATAACATTTTGCAATAAACTCTTATGCATCCACATACATTTCAAGTCATCCAACTTCCTACATCTGAAATACAAATTCTTAAAAGAAAGGCTAATTAGAAACAAATTTATGATTTTCTAAAATCCTATGCAACTTATGGCCCACAATTTATATATATATATATATATCTCATTTATATATGTAAATTGTATATGTATATCAAATCCATATATATAAATCTGGCCAAAAATGTATATATAATACTCACACCAATGTCAGAAATGGCATGATTTTAATGCCGAGCTTTAACAATAAAAAAAAAACCAGAAGGGCTGACTCAATTATTGGTCTTATCGCTGGCCCTTATGGAGTATCAAAGAGAGAAGGCGTTTCTGTAATAAGTAAGAGATGCCACTCAAGTGTGGATAATAAACTCTGATCCCCACCACACAGACACTGCAGCGTGACAATGCTGGGCGCTAACCAGGCCGACAGTGCCGACACGGGATGATTTCAGCTTTTGCCGACAGCTATGACACTGAGTAGTCATGTACAATTTCCCGATATACAAGCATGCTCTCTCAGAGTGAGCAGCTCTCTCAGAATGAGTAGCTGTCTCAGACTGAGCTGCTATGTCAGAGTGAGCAGCTCTGTCAGCGTGAGCAGCTCTCTCATAGGGAGTAGCTGTCTCAGAATGAGCTGCTTTCAGAGTGAGCAGCTCTCTACGAGTGAGCTGCTCTCAGAGTGAGCAGCTCTCTCAGTGTGAACAGCTCTCTCAGTGTGAACAGCTCTCTCAGTGTGAACAGCTCTCTGTGAACAGCTCTCTATGTGTTAACAGCTCTCTCAGTGTGAACATCTCTCTCTGTGTGAACAGCTCTCTCAGTGTGAACAGCTCTCTCAGTATGAACAGCGTGAGCAGCTGTCTCAGAGTGAGCGACTCTCTCGGCGAGAACAGTTCTCTTAGCGTGAGTAGCTATCTCAGCATGACCATTTCTTTCAGAGTGAGCAGTTCTCAGACTGAACAGCTCGCAGAGTAAGCAGCTCTCTCAGCGTAGGCAGCTCTCTCAGCGTGACCAGCTCTCTCAGTGTGAGCAGCTCTCTCAGCGTAGGCAGGGTGCGGAGCTTCTTTGAGGCCCTGGCACTGTCAATAGTCCCGGGCCATAAATCCAAACCCGAACTAGGCCCTTGTGAAGTGAGAGGGTGCGGCGGAGGTGTTAGCGGGGGGGGGGGGGGGGTGAAGGGATGGGGATGAGGGTTCAAGAGTTAGGACGGAATCCCACACTCTGGGAGGAAGCACATAGGCTGTATTTTTAGGAATCCACAATCCGGGTACCGAAATTCAACTGTAAGTCACACACAAATAACCTTGTGCTCATTCAACTCCCCCCCCCCCCACCTCCGCCGCAGTACTTGTGAGTATGTAGAGGTAGTTGTCTTTGTGAGGTCAGTGTAATGGTGTGGTAGTCAGTACACCCTAAGTCATGCTGCACTTCATCCTCTAACCCCATTGTTTGTCTGCTGGGAACCAGCAAAAAATATCAAAATGGCGGTTTGTGTGCATTATTGCCACTCACCGCCCACTCACCGCTTCTTAAAGGTTGTTTGTTTTTGGGGAGTTTTCAGTCACATTGGCATGCTGAAGGCTGCATATCTGCAGCACTGTATGGGCACCGCTGAAAGCAGTCCCATGTGGTCGGGAGTTGGCTTCCAATGGGTAGTGGCCAAGAAATTATGAGGGGGAGGGAGGAAAAAGGCAGCCTAAGAGCCAAACCACAGTCCTCTGAGAGGGCTGCGGGAGGCTGGGTGGTTGGTGTAGTTTTACACCCCAGCAAGACCCTAGGCCACACCAGGACGGGTTCTCAAAGGTACCACCCACTATTGTGTCTGCCACATGTTCATGAATATGTCATTTCTATGATACCAAAGTTGGTGTGCAAATAACCACTAGTCAGGCGCGTGGCCATGGTAGGGTCGGCGGTGAAGCAGACTGCAGCATAGCACACTGCTACGCACATGGAGAGGAAGTGCTGTTTTATCGAATGTAGCATAGCTGTTAGCACAATTTCACCGCAACCCAAATTCACAGAACAAATGTAGGGCAAGAACCCTAAGTTTGGACATCCGGAACCACGTGTTTATTGGTTCAAAGTGGGTTTAAAAGTGACATGCCTATATTTAAAGTTGCATAGTCCGATGGTTTTGTGTAAAAATATACAGATTTTCAGTTCGGAATTATATATTGGCAGAGAGCATTATTATCCTTGGGCGATGGAGTGGGGACCAAGGTTATGTAATAGAAAAGCAATGGGTGCCCCACTCGCTGTGTGACATATTAGGCTATGTGAAATATATGTTAATACATAGTCCCCGAGATTATGATGAGATGTTCCTATATAAGAGACGGTTAATGTTTGGTGAAATGTTCCCTCTATGCACCAGTAAGGGTGCAAGTGGAGGAGAAGGACATTTTTAATATATATATTTATTGTACCTGTCTGCAACTACCTGTTATCACAAGGCCGATGGGCAAGCACACCAGCCTCATCTACATACATTATGGACACCACCTACAGCTGGGTTGAGTGACGCTACCAATATTGGGGGTGTCGCCACCCAGGCTGTGGAGTGTGCCTGATTGGCTGGCTGTGGGAGGCCCAGTCACCTGTGCCCCTTTGCCTCACCTGCCCACACAAGCCTCATTTTGATATTGATTATTCTAGACACTCTGATCTATATGCTGCTACAGGCAGTACTAGATACTCTACTCCCGACTCTTGAGTGACACACAATCTTCTCTTGGGCAGGAATCCAGACACTCACTCTGTCTGATGCTCCACTTTTCATATACCAACTGAGCTGTGTGCAACAACCATGGGACTCCAGTTCAATGGACTGTAGGCTCTGATTCCTATACATACTAACTAGAGTAATGAGGCTCTGTGTGGACAGAAGGTAAGGGATCAGGGTGATAGGTCACTAGTAGGCGAACAGGAGTTGATGCCAATAAAGCACAACTTCTTCACTGTCAATCTTGCATGACTTGTCTTCCCTTTCTGCCTTATGAGTGATACAGTAGATATATGAGAGATGAGTATGTTGGAGAGGGACATCAGGTGTAAACTGACAGAGGGGCATCAGGTGTAAACTGACTGACATAAACTATTTTAAAAGGTAAACTTTTGAGATATTTTGAGTGCAAACATGGAAAATTAGTTTTGGCAAGCTTGCCAAAACTCTCACATGATAGACTTCTGCAGTAACAGGTTCTGCTAAATTGACTCGATATTATTGCTTTCTACACAGAAACAGATGCTTAATAGGTGCATCAGTATCTAAGTTAGATATGTAAAATCAAATCAAATTGTTTTGGTTTTGAAAATTTGATATTTCCTCGGACTATGCAGCTTTAAGTATATCATTGGGAGGGACTTCGCCTCCACTTCCGGGGCTTGTAAACACACCAGTTCACAGCTTCAGTCGCTCCCCAGCAACCAGCTTGGAATGCAGTCAATGACTCACAAAATTGATACTGATTGCTACCCAGCCTGGCATTTGGCATTAATAGGATAGGGCAATGACAGGTTTGCGCAGTATCAGGATAATGCGACTGAGTGGGAAATTGGGTGCTGGTGCGGGTTGTCTGATCTCCAAGTGGGGCAGCATTATTAAGTCACCATGAGTGCGCACTGTCACAAGTTGGTATCCATCCTGATATGATCTTAGATGTTACCAGGATATAAAACCACAACAAACAAAACAAACTTTATTAACCATCCACTTGAAAAGTGCTACCATGGTAATGACAAACCTGATGGACAACAGCTTCAAAATAGAGCGCAATGAGATTTGTATCTTGTAGTTCAGTGCGAGCATTTTGTGCCACTGGCATTGCGCTTCTATGTGGGAAAGTGCATATAAAAGACCCCTTGCTGCTTATCAGAAAGAGTAGCCTATGTGGCGGCAGCGGATTTCCTCCAAAGAAATATGTCAGAATGACCATATGTTTGATGTCCAATAGCCGAGGACATAATTTAAAAGATCAATGTGCTCTAGAGGCGTCGTTAAATAAAACAACTGTTACTTTAGTGGCATCGTGCTTACCTAATCAGAACCAATGGTTTTATGAAACGGAAACTCAAAGTCAGATCAACAGTAAATAATAAAAGTTATATCTGTTCCAGCTGTGTGGAATTCAATATGGGCTGACTCCGTCAACGCAGCCTTGACCCACAACGAAAACACCCAACTGTGATAAATAGTGACATAGAGGGTGAGAGGAGTGATGCAAAGAAAGGGAACAGTGCACCTAAAGTAGGACTTGAACCCACCCTTCAACCATTCCAGGGTGAGCGGTCTAACCATTAGCCAATCTGGTTTGTTTGTTCTTTTACATCCTAGCAACATCTAAGGTCATTTAAGGTGTATGGGGGGGGGGCTGAGCTCTGAAGCAAGGAGCGACAAAGACAGGTAGGTGTGGATAGGGTGATTGCATCAGGGAGCCTAGATGGGCTACCGGACACGGTGCCAGATTGGTAAAGCGTAGGCTTCCCGGTCGAGTCAAACCAATGACTTACAAAATTGGTTCTTGTCGCTACCTAGCCTTGCGCTCGGCAGTACTAGGATAGGACAAGGACTGGTTAGGTCAGTATCGGAATAAGGCGGCTGAGTGGGAAATCGGGTCATGGTTCCAGCAGCCTGATTTCTCAGTGGGGCAGCACTATAAAGTCACCATGAGTGAGCCCTGTCACAAATCTGTACCCGTCCTGATATTACCTTAGATGTTGCCAGGACTTAAAACTTCAACAACCAATCAAATGTACATATATATTATATACTATTACCTGCCTCTCGTTTTACTCCCCCCCCCCCCCCCCCCAACACTACTACTATTAATGGACCTCACAAGAGGTTTCTTTGTGGCAGAATGTGCGTTAATCAGGGTAACAGCTTCTATATATAGCATCTAGCCAAATACAGTTGTAATAATGGCGGGACTCGGCCGTCTGAGCCCCGAACATTACTAGTCTCCACAGGTGTGTTCTGACAATTGTCTGTCAGTTCCCACCTGTAATTACTCTCAACAACTCATAAGGAAGAAAGGAAGACAAGTCATGCAAGATTGACAGTGAAGATGTTGTGCTTCATTGGCATCAACCCCTGTTCACCTACTGGTGACCTATCACCCTCACTCCTTACCAACTGCCCACACACTCCTAATGGTGTATATCAGAATCAGTGGCTACAATCCATTGAACCTGGGTCCAATGCTTGTTGCACACAGCTCAGTGTCTTTTGGAATAGATGTTGCTAGTTCAAGTGTAGAGAGTGGAGTTGTCTCTAGGAGTGCTTCTCCCAGAGTGCCCTGAGTGGGGTCTGTGTGTCAGGTATAAGGAACACAGGTGACTGGGCTCACACAGTCAGCCAATCAGACACCATCTACAGCCTGGGTGGGTGATGCCCTAATAGGGGGCAGCTGTCACTCAATCCCCAGCTGCAGGTGGTGTCCATAATGTATGCAGGATGGCTGGGTGTGCTTGCCCATCGGCCCCATGGTAACAGGTAGTTGCAGAGAGTTACAACAAACATATATTAAAAATGCCCTTCCCCTCCATTGGCATTCTTTCTGGTGCATGGAGCGAACATTTAAATAATTATTAACTGTCTCTTAAGTATGAACATCGATCACAA
The DNA here is from genome assembly GCA_030323885.1 of Branchipolynoe longqiensis. Classification (NCBI taxonomy): domain Eukaryota; kingdom Metazoa; phylum Annelida; class Polychaeta; order Phyllodocida; family Polynoidae; genus Branchipolynoe; species Branchipolynoe longqiensis. The sequence continues at coordinate 26,876 of JASIRB010000630.1, forward strand.
TCTCAGTCGCTATATGTTATCACATTCCCACATAGGCGCTTATGTCACACAGCGAGTGGGGCACCCATTGCATCTCTGTTATATAATCCTGGTCCCCACTCCGTCGCCCGAGAATAATAATGTTCTTTGCCAATATATAAATCCGAACTGAAAATCCGTATATTTTTACACAGTGAAGCCCCGTTATAACACACGTCAATTTAATGTGAATTCTGATATAACGCGATGATTCATTGGACCCAGAATTCTGTAATTCAAAGGTAATTCAGTAAGTTGAACTCCAATTTAGCGCGACCCCGATTTCTTTTTAGATCGCATTCTTTAGACCCTGACTCTTTTCACACGCTCCATTACTCCCTCCTTCCACCCCTCCCTCCCTTCACACCCTCCATTACTCCCTCCTTCCACCCCTCCCTCCCTTCACACCCTCCATTACTCCCTCCTTCCACCCCTCCCTCCCTTCACACCCTCCATTACTCCCTCCTTCCACCCCTCCCTCCCTTCACACCCTCCATTACTCCATCCTTCCACCCCCTCCCTCCCTTCACACCCTCCATTACTCCCTCCTTCCACCCCTCCCTCCCTTCACACCCTCCATTACTCCCTCCTTCCACCCCTCCCTCCCTTCACACCCTCCATTACTCCCTCCTTCCACCCCTCCCTCCCTTCACACCCTCCATTACTCCCTCCTTCCACCCCTCCCTCCCTTCACACCCTCCATTACTCCCTCCTTCCACCCCCTCCCTCCCTTCACACCCTCCATTACTGCCTCCTTCCACCCCCTCCCTCCCTTCACACCCTCC
>JASIRB010000372.1:0-25127 GCA_030323885.1 Branchipolynoe longqiensis
TATATATATATATTACTCATAATAATCGGGAGTGGCCTTTTAACTCTCCATCCACCCCCATCTGTATAGCGAATTATGCGAGTATAAAGGCGTGGAAGGGAATTATTTTATTATATATATAATTACCCTATATATATATATATATATATATATATATATATATATATATATGCAGTATAAGAATTATACGAGTATACTAACCTGGAAGTATCCCTCCTTTCCCTCATCACTCAGTCAGCTTCATGGACTGATGGAGTCTGTCCTAGTTATCTACCGCTCCAGCCTCCCCAACCCCAGCTCCGATGGTGGTGCCACCACCCCTGCACACTGTAACCACCACTCAGGACACCTGCTATGTCAGGACAACCTTGGTCTGGATGCAGAGTTGTTCTTTGAAAACAGGCGCTAAAGCTACTAACATGCGTCCGCTATCTGTTCGAGTTTATTCGTGTAGTACATTATTTACTGCCCGAGCATCATATGTATATATAGTCTTTCTTTTTTTATTATGGCCGACCATCATATATGCATGTATGTGTATATATGTATATATTCCATCTACAGTAAAACCTCTCTAAATCGACCGACCTTGGGACCGACTTTAAGTGGTCCATTTAGGGAGGTGGTCGGTTTATGGAGTTAGAATATGGTTACAATGGCATTGTTGGGACCCAAATAAAGCGATCGATATCGGGGAGTGGTCGACCTGTGGAGGTGGGTCGGTTCGGGAGGTTTTACTGTATTTGCATACCGCATACCGCATATATAATCTTAGCTGTATGTGGTATGCGGATGCGAATGCAGCAAAAAATGCAAAAGCATGTAAACGCAGAGGAGTGCTTCCATATGTCCGAATGCGAATGCGAATGCGAATGCGAATGCGAATGCGAATGCGAATGCTAATGCAGCAAGTGGATTGATCCATAGACCGATCGGTACGAATGCGAATGCGAATGCGAATGCTGCTCAATTTCCCATAGAGAAACCAGCAACTTTGGCTTTCTGTCACAAATTGATGGCAAGAAAGAAAGGAAATCACATGGGTATTTCCTGCCTTATGCCGCATTCGCATGTCACATGCGGCATGTCGCATGCCACATGCTGTATGCCACATACCGCATCTATGGAATCTTAGCTTAAGGCATTTGCTCATTTCATATCACGTGTTACATGTGCTACATATGTGCGTACACACACAGAGCTTCGATCTTGTTTCACATTGTGTGCACGCATGCACTGATAAAAGTCAGTTATTTAGTAAGTCAGAGATTTCGCCGGAAGCTGCTCGGGGGCTGACCGTCACCCGACCCGCCCTCTCCCGGCCTGCGCGAGAAGTGGGCACAGCCTGTTGCAATTTTTATATCGGGGAAAATGTTATCGGCGCTCAGCCCTCTATCCACCCCCCTATTTGCGTCTCTACTATCTCGCAGCTTTGTAACAAGACCCATGGCGCCCCCTACCGGGCAGGAGTGACAAGCAGTTTGGGGGGGGGGGGGAGATTGGGGAGGAGAGGGGAGATTGTGAAGGGGAGGAGAGTTTGGGGAAGGAGAGAAAAAGTGAGGGCGGGAAGAGCGCGGAAGGAAGGGAGTGGAGAGAGAAGGGAGAGAGTGAGAGAGGGGGAAAGGGAAGGAGAGGGAGGGAGAAAGAGCGAAGGAAGGGGAGGGGAAAATAGTGGGGAAGGGGAGAAAAGAGGAGGGAGAGAGGAAAGTGTGAGAGTCATCCGAAGACTGCCATCGACCGAGAATGAGGGGTGAGGGAGAGAAAGGGGAATGGAGGAGGAAGGGAAGGAGGAAGAGCGGGATGGCAGAAAAGAGTGGAAGGCAGGGAGGGAGAATGGAAGGGGGGAGCAAGGGGGGACGGGGGGAGAGCGAGAAAGGCGAGTGAAACAGAGAGAGACAAAGGGGGAAAAGAGTCAAAGAGAGTCAAAGAGAGTCAAAGAGAGAAAGAGAAAGATAGAGAGAAAGAGAAAGATAGAGAGAACGAAAGAGAGAAGCCACTCCGAGTTCACAGTGCAATGCTTTTAACGCCTAAAGCCTAATGTATTGGGGTGTCGTGGTTGGTCGAGGGGACCAGCAGTGTCCCGGTTCCTTCACCGCTCGTGCAACGTGTTCATCAATTCCCACCGGGTTCAAGGAGTGCCTAAGTTTGATGGAAGCGTTGCAGTGTCTCTAGCCCCTCCAAATTACACATATAAAAAAATATACAGTCACTTGTATGGCAAATAATTGGTTTCCCCATCATGGTTTGATGGAACCGATGCATGCTCAGTGAACCGTGGGACAGGAACACGCTGAGATAGAATCAAATTTGGGTGCGAATTGATGGTGGTGTATGTGGGGATACTCGAACGGACGGGGCTGCCCTCTATGGAAGATCTTCTGATCAAAAGGAATCTCCGGTGGACTGGTCACCTCATGAGGATATCATCAGACAGGCTACCAAAGCAGATCCTCTATTCTCAACTGTCTTCTGGATACAGAAAGAGAGGGCGCCCTCATCTCCGGTTCAAGGATACCATCAAGAGAAACCTGAAGCTGAGAGACATTAAGACCGACTCATGGACGTAACTCTCAAAGCAGAGAGCTAAAATGGAGAGCGGCAGTCAAGTAATGAAAGCAGTCTTTGTCGCATTGATGATGATGTGGGGATGGGGAGGGGCGAGGGGGTTAATGGGGGGAGGATTAGCGGTGAACCTTCTGTAGCGACGCGAACTAGATATTACAGCGAGACAATCAACTCTCGCCCCTTCTCGTTCGTTTATGGGTATGCTAACCCGGCAGTTGGTTGCTTGTTGGAGTTTTACGTCCTGGCAACATCTAGGGTCATATCAGGACGGGTAGCGACTTGTGATAGTGCACACTCATAGTGACTTTATAGTGCTGCCCTACTGGGAAATCAGGCCACCAGTACCATGATCCGATATCCCACTCAGTCATATTAACCTGACACTGAGCTAACCAGTCCTTGCCATATCCTATTAATGCCAAGCTCGGAAGCGACAAGTATCAAAGTCCTTGGTTTGACTCGACCGGGAACGAATTCCCGATCTCCCGCATGCGAGGCCCTTGCTCTACCGATTCGGCCACTGCGTCCGGTAGGGAGGATTAGCCGTGAACCTTCTGTAGCGATGCTATCTAGATATTACTTCCGGGTTAACGTTGGCAGTGAAAGGTCAGTGGAGACAATCAACTCGCAGTAGTAGTGTGTGAGATGTGTGTGAGATGTGTGCGTGTGTGTGTGATGTGTGTATGGGTAGCTAACTGCGCCCGACATTACTGGACCTTCCATAAAGGGATTATTTGTGAAGGGCGGGTGGGTGGTGAATTGCAATGCCTTCACAAGGCAGTGCTTGTCATATATAGCTGCAAGTCTTGTGTATGTGTGTTGTATGTATATATATTATATATATATATATATATATATATAATATATATATATATATATATATATATATATATATATATAATATATATCCCCACTGTTCTGTCTCTGGGTTAAATGAGAGAGATCCTTAGGCGTGCTGACCTACAGAACGAGACCTACTCTGAAACCGGAAGTGCCGGAAGGATTGCATGACTGCCGCGCATGTGTGTGCGGAGTTGGAGGAGAGTGGAGGCGAGAGGGCGCCTGACTGCTAGGATCCATTTCTGGGGTGAAGGTTGGAGGATCGACTCGGCATCTCTGGTGAACATCGCGGTGATGTGGTGTCGCATTTCTAAAGCTCCTTCCACCTCTCTCCACCTCCCTCCACCTCCCTCCACCCCCTCCACCTCCCTCCACCTCCCTCCACTCTCTTTCCACCTACCCTCAATACACCTCACTCCATTCTCCCTCCACCTCCCTCCAATCTGCTTCCAGTTTTGTCCACTTCAATCCACTCTCTATCTCCTTCCATCCACCTCAGTCCACTCTGCTTCCATTTCTATACAGCTCACTCCACCATCTTCCCTCCTCACTCCGCCTCAATCCATCTGCTTCCAATTCTATCCACTTCATTCCAGTCTCCGACCCCCTCACTCCGCATCACTGCACTCTGCTTCCACCTCACTCCACCATCTCCCACCTCACTCCACCATCTCCCACCTCACTCCACCATCTCCAATCTCACTCCACCATCTCCCACCTCACTCCACCATCTCCCACCTCACTCCAGCAGCTCCCTCCTCACTCCACCATATCCCACCTCACTCCACCAGCTCCCACCTCACTCCACCAGCTCCCACCTCACACCGCCTCACTCCACTCTGCTTCCACTTGTATCTACTTCACTCCGCTCTCCACCCCCTCACTCCACCTGACTCCACTCTGCTTCCACTTCTCTCCACTTCACTCCTCTCCACCACCTCACTCCACCTCACTCCACTCTGCTTCCACTTCTCTCCACTTCACTCCACTCTCCACCACCGCACTCCACTCTGCTTCCAATTCTCTACACTTCATTCCACTCTCCACCCCTCACTCCACATCACTGCTTCCATCTCACTCCATTCTCCCTCCACCTCACTCCACTCTTCTTCCACCTCACTCCATTCTCCTTCCACTCTACTTTCACCTCCATCCACCCTCTTTCCATCTCCAACACCCTTCCTCCACTTCACTCCACCCTTCTTCCACCTCACCCTACTCTCAGTCTCACTCCACTCTGCTTCCACCTCACCTCACTCTCAGTCCACTTTCACTCCACCTCAGTACTATCAGTCCACCTCCCGTCATATCCCGCACTTCCCCACCTCATTCCCCTTCCTCAACGCACACACGCACTCCATTTCGTGTGTTTGGGGCAGCCGGTGGATCCACCGTCATGTTTGGTGTAGGATATAGATTACAAACTTCCAGTTTATTCTAACTACCGGTTTAAAGCTGCATAGTCCGATGAAAACATAAAATTGTCAAAACCAAGACAATTATCTAAATTTCATTCTATATACCTAACTTGGATGCTGGTGCGCTTATCAAACATGTGTCGCCACGCAGAAGGGAATATCGAAGCAATAGACCCCCTGCCAGTTAAAGTTGCATATTCCGATGGTTTTGAATTTCTGTATTTTTTCTGAGATAAGTATATTAGGTTGATCACTAGTATCTACTTTACATTAGTTCAAAGTTACTTTTATTTTAAATGGTAAACTTTTGAGATATTTTGAGTGCAAAGATGGAAAATGAGTTTTGGCAAGCTTGCCAAAACTCTGACACCATAGATTTCTGCAGTAACAGGTTCTGTTAAATTGACTCAATATTGCCTTCTACACAGAAACAAATGCGTAATAAGTGCATCAGTATCTAAGTTAGATATGTAAAATCAAATCTAGATAATTGGTTTGGTTCAGAAAATTTGATATTTCATGGGATTATGCAGCTTTAAGCTGGAAAGTACCCGACTAGAGTGGTTCCAGATTCTTCCGACAGATGTCATTAGCTTAATTGGAGGGGTGTAATACATGAAGAGAGAGGCGGTGAAATTCCTGAAGAAAAATACAATATAGTTTTTAGTTTTTTTTAAAGATATTGTCATGGGGGTGATGCAAATGGGAAATATTGCGCCTAGAGTGGGACTCGAACCCACATCTCTTTGCATCCCGGGCCAGTGTGCTAACCATTACACCACCTAGGCTCCCTGATGTCAACACACTACCCACACCTACCTGTCTATGTGGTTACTTGCCTGAGAGGTCAGTGCAGACCACTACACTCGTCCCCCTGGAATTGTAAGTCTTTTAATGCTTACAATTACATACATACAGGCAATGCACTTACACATACACAGGGTAGGTTCAACAGCTATAAGCGCGTAGCTTGTACAGGATCATGGTACGGCAACCAGTGTCATGGGGGTGATGAAAATGGGAAATATTGCGCCTAGATCGGGACTCGAACCCACATCTCTTTGCATTCCGGGCCAGTGTGCTAACCATTACACCACCTAGGCTCCCTGATATCACCACACTACCCACGCCTACCTGTCTATGTGGTTACTTGCCTGAGAGGTCAGTGCAGACCACTACACTCGTCCCCCTGGAATTGTAAGTCTTTTAATGCTTACAATTACATACATACAGGCAATGCACTTACACATACACAGGGTAGGTTCAACAGCTATACAGCGCGTAGCTTGTACAGGATCATGGTAACGGCAACCAGTGTCATGGGGGTGATGAAAATGAGAAATATTGCGCCTAGATCGGGACTCGAACCCACATCTCTTTGCATTCTGGGCCAGTGTCCTAACCATTACACCACCTAGGCTCCCTGATATCACCATACTACCCACGCCTACCTGTGATGGTGTTACTTGCCTGAGAGGTCAGTGCAGACTACTACACTCGTCCCCCTGGAATTGTAAGTCTTTTAATGCTTACAATTACATACATACAGGCAATGCACTTACATATTCATACACAGGGCAGGTTCAACAACCATACAGCGCATAGCGTGTATAGAATCCTGGTCACGGCAACCAGTGTTGTGGGAGGTGATGAAAATGGGAAATATTGCGCCTAGAGTGGGACTCGAACCGACATCTCTTTGCATTCCGGACCAGTGTGCTAACCATTACACCACCTAGGCTCCCTGATGTCAACACACTACCCACACCTACCTGTCTATGTGGTTACTTGCCTGAAAGGTCAGTGCAGACCACTACAATATATTACAAGGATAAGACTAAAAGCTTGACTCCTGTTGCGATATGAATATCTGAATATAATCAGGCATTTTATTATTTGCCCAAGCATTCTTTACGGAGATATAGATAGCATGTAAAGTCATAGGCAGTCATGGAATGTACCCGACTAGAGTGGTTCCAGATTTTGCCGACAGGTGTGACTAGCTTAACTGGCAGGGTCTATTGACTAGAACCTGTTACTGCATAAGCCTATGGTATCAGAGCTTTGGTGTGCTTGACAAATTTAATTTTGCATGGTTGCACTTCAAATATCTCAAAAGCTAGAAATTTAAAATAAAAGTTACTTCAAGCTAAAGTAAGGTAGCTAATAATGATCAACCTAATATATTTATCTAAAAAATTGACTGAAACTAAAATAAACTTTAATAAGGTAAGTAGTGTATATCAGTAATCTGTGTTTGCGAATCTGCTGAACGTCAACATCTCATATCATATCACCGGGCGCGGTAGCCGAATCGGTAGAGCGCTTGCCTCACATGTGACAGATCTGGAGTTTGGTTCCCATTCGAGTCAAAATTGGTGCTTGTCGCTTCCTAGCCTGGTGCTCAGCATTAATAGTATAGGGAAAGGACCGGTTAGCTCAGTGTCAGGATAATGTGACTCAGTGGAATATCGGGTCATGGAGCCAGTGGCCTGATTTTCCAGTGGTGCGGCACTATAAAAATCGCCATGAGTGCACACTGTCACAAGTAGGTACCCGTCCTGATATGACCTTCTATGTTTCCAGGACGTAAAACTCCAACAACCAGCCAACTCTCATGTCATATATCTTGACATATACATGCCTGTAACTTAAAACAAACATTTAAGCTGTTCTCGTTGGTGCATTAACTCAGGTAAACAGGATTTTTAACATGCATCTTATTTTAATGACCATCTCAAGGAGGCTGTGGTATGTGCTGTCCTGTCTGTGGGAACGTGCATATAAAAGACCCCTTGTTGCCTATCAGAAAGAGTAGCCTATTTGGGGGAAGCGGGTTTCCTCCAAAGAAATATGTCAGAATGACCATATGTTTGATGTCCAATAGCCGATGATAAAAATCAATGTGCTCTCGAGGCGTCAATAAATAAAACACGCTTTAGTTTCATGGTTTGTGAATGTGATCATGTACACCTTACGACTGGGCATGCGCATAGGGAGGGGGGTCTGTAAGATGAAGCCATTTACCATTAGCTGCTAATAATATTCATCCTTGGTAGTAGCCCATAATGCACTGTGAGGATTGATAGTGAATTGGCTCAATGGCTACCCACATATTACTGCCTCCCCCCCGCCTCCCCCCCTTCCCCCCTCAGATCCCCCTGAAGGTTTATGGCTCCCTGTCACGACGTCCCCCGTCCTTATGGGTCTTCTCCGTGACAACAACACACCCACCTGTAAGTACCTGGTGAGTCACCCCTGAAGCCATCAATGAGTTGACCTCAGACAGCTTTTGTGGGGTTTATGTGTTTAAAAAAAAGATGGGTCACCTGAGTTTGACGTGTATTCGTTATCTAAAGCCCTGGTTATATAGCCTTTAGTGGACGTAGGTGGACGTAGTGGAGGCTAACGTGGGTCAAAAGTGGTGTAAGTTTGTTAAACTATATTGAAATATGTTAAGGTAGGGCAGGTTTTGGTTAATGAGCCATCGAATGATACGGATAAATATGTTACAGTACGGATGCCGGTACCTTCAAGTACATTCAACTAAGTTCAACTACTTTCAACTACGTTAGCCTCCACTACGTTCAACTACATCCACTAACGGCTATGTGACCACGGCATGTGCGACATGGAATGGCCATGGTTTTGTGCGGGTCAGAGTACGCTAGAGTACGCTAGAGTACATTAAGAGGTATGTTCTACTATGTTTGACTTCGCCACAGTATGTTAGCATCACAGATGCAAATTCAGCCTCTAACGTACTGCTCTTTTGAACATGTCCAAAAATTAAATCAGAGATCATGGCTCACCCACATTATTACCAAGTTAACATCAAGGACAAGTACGGATGCTGGTACATTCAACTACGTTCAACGACATTCAACTACGTTCAACTATGTTAGCCTCCACTACGTTCACCTACGTCCACTAAAGGCTATGTGACCAGGGCTTTATAGCTTAATAAAATATCCCAAACCTAAAAAATGAGGAGTCCAAGTTTTCAATACAATGCCAGCTTACATAAGAAATCAATCAAACTGTAGTGTACAATTGTTCGAAAGACAGCTTGGCAAGGTGTTAACAACAATGCCAAATGAACCACAGATTCCAGGATACACCCAGCTAACGGCAGCAGATTCAAACTCATTACTGCAGATGACAAAACTGAACAGAGCATCCTACATGTGTTGGGCCCTGATGGAGGAGTCTCTTACTTAGCCTGAGCGTACGATTGATTGATTGGTAGTTTCTTTACGCCGTATCGGCAGCATAGGCCATATTCACAGCGAGCCTGAGGGTACAGCTCAAGCACTCTAATCTAATTTAACCTGCCTTGCACTTACAAACTGCCTTGCAGTCAGAATAGTCAGAGAATACTCAGTAGATACTCACTATAGTAATAGTTCCCGACAGATCAATCCCGACCTGCTGAGTCAGAGTGCCAATATCTCATTCTGTGACGTCATACAGGGATTGGACAGGTGGAATTACATTGGTTATAAGGCTTTATCAAAGAGATTCAAATCCAGTACAGTAAAACCTCTCTATACCGAACCAGCCACAGATCGATCACTCCCCTATATCGATCGCTTTATTTAGGTCCCGACAATATCATTGTAAGTATATTCTAACTCTCTAAACCGACCACCTCCCAAAATGGACCACTTAAAGTCGGTCCCATGGTCGGTCGATTTTGAGAGGTTTTACTGTATCTGGAAAAGTTGGATTTCTGTCCTCGAGGGTACTGACTTGTGATAGTGCGCACTCATGGTGACTCCATAGTGCTGCCCTACTGGGAGACCAGGCCGCCAGCATCATCACCTGATATCAGTCACATGATCCTGACACTGAGCCAACCAGTCCTTGCCCTATCGTAATAATTCTAAGCGCCAGGCTAGGAAGTGACAAGTATCCCTTTTTAAGTCACTAGTTTGACTCGACCAGGGTTCGAACACGCGGGGTCGGCCATCCCGTCTGGTCTTACAGTAGGCCATGAATAATGCCAAAGAATAAGAAATTCCACGTCGTGAATAGTCATATCAGAACATGATAATTGTGAATAAGTAAAGTTGTGCTGGTTATGTAACATCCTTTAATGTGACACTGAAATGGAGAGGGTCTTACAATCTGGCTGGCCGGAAACACCACTGCCCGACTGGGAGAGACGAGGCCACCAGCATCATGACCCGAGATCCCACTCAGTCACATTATCCTGACACTGAGCCAACCAGTCCTTGCCATATCCTATTAACGCCATGCACCGGACTAGGTAGCGACAAGTATCACTTTTGCAAGTCATTGGTTTGACTCGATCAGGGTTTGAAAAGCCGACCTCCCACACACGGTCAGCGAACTTGCGCTCTTACAAATTTGTCTGTCCCGTCCTGATTTCTTGTGCAGTAAGTGAATGATGGTGTTGTACGTGCAGAGAAACCTTGACCACACTAAGAGCACACCTAGGCGCGATACACCGCTCTGCTCGCCCCTTGTTCACACTCACCCCACCATAGTAATATAGCTTGATGGAGTAGAGACTGCCGTGCATGCTTACTTACGGCCGTCGGCGATTTACCAATAATTCACCGTCACTTCCATCTAAATATCTAAATCTAAAATGTAGATCGGTTCATATAGAACATGCTCATGTTGATATAGTTTCAGGACCGGGCGAGGTGGCCGAATCGGTAGAGCGCGGGCCCCGCGTTCAGAAAGTCGTGAGTTCGGTTCCCGGTCGAGTCAAACCAATGACTTTAAAATTGATACTTGTCGCTTCCTAGCCTTGCATCAATTGGATAGGGCAAGGCCTGGTTAACTCAGTGTCAGGATAATGTGATTGAGTGGGATATCAGGTCATAGTGCCGGTGGCCTGATTTCCCAGTGGCGCAGCACTATAAAGTCGCCATGAGTGTGCACTGTCACAAGTCGGTACCCGCCCTGATATGACCTTAGATGTTGCAGGGACATAAAACCCCAGCAACGAACCCACTGTTCTTATTACTATTAGTCCTCTCCGAGTTCACCTGTATGTCCAGCCGTATTATTCATCTGAACTTCCCGAGCCGCCACCGCCCACGTACACGTCTCACCTGTACAAGAGTGCACGCCCCCTGGTGGGACTGTAACACAATAACCACCTTAGTTCAGCCACTGTAACTGATAAACAAGATAAAGCAAGCTTAAAGTTAGACTTGGCTGATTTGGGCTCACTGACACCTATTACACGTAAAGGTCAAGGTGGAGCTTGCTTCCATCCCTATACATCCACCCATCCTAGCCCGACTCCTTGTTGGTGATGGAGGAAATAAGGTTACATGCTCCACTCTTGGGAGGAAATGTGAGGGGGACGCTATTTACTATAGGGATTGGATGCCCCAAATTGTAATTTGGGTTCTTAGTAAGGTTAACCATGCCATCACCTCTGACAATGTAGATTTCCACCGCTGTGTATAACTAATGGCCGGTACACACCTACCGTTTGTGCGCGCACACCTCCCGTTTACGATCGAAAACTGCCCGTTTCGCACACAAAAATCGCTATGTGTGCGCCCCCCGCGCACACCTACCGATTGCGATTCGCGACTTCTGAGGGCTAAAACTGCTTGCTTGCGAATACGATTCGCGATTCGAAAAATGAATCGGCCCGTTCTCAGTCGTAAGGGCGTCGCGAGTTTTAGTGCGCGAATCGTAAACGGTAGGTGTGTACCGGCCATTACAGTGTCATCAAAGGCCAGTTGCTCTCATACCATGTCTATGTGCTGTGGGAGGTTAAAAATCCCTTGGGTCAGTAAAAGTGTAGGCTCTGGCGTTCTATCGACCAACTGTTTAATGGTGAAAAGAAGTCTATTCAGACTTATCCATGATAGGCAGTATAAATCTTCAAGAAAACCAAATCGGACGAAATGATAATAATAATAATAATAATAATAATAATGAAATAATACTTAGGTAATTTTATACGGAATAGTGTTATTAAATTAATCGATTGCTTGGTTAGGCAGTAATTATATATATGTAAGTATATAATGTAGATATATGGATAGTGATAAGCCCGTTATCGCATGTAATAATAGCTGGAGTGGGTGGTCTACCCCCTCCCCCCTCCCCGGGGGGGAGGGGTGGGGGGTACCAGCAGGCTCCTCCGCCTCCTGCGGGGGGCTCTCCTCCACTAGCTCGGAGTGGGTGTCCATATAATTACTATTATCTAATGCAACATGAAATTAAATACATATATGCTTCACATTCATATTGTAATTCATTTGAAAATAATGCATATATATAATGTAATGTGACTGAGTGGGACGTCAGGCTACGGTGCCAGCAGCATGGTATCCAAATGGGACAGCACTATAAAGACATGACTTGGCACAACCAACTCACTACCTACCACAAGTAGGTACTCACGTTAAAATGGGGCTTCTAAGTAAGTTTCTAATTAAAAAAGAAATTCAGTAAAGAACTTCTTTTTTCAACGCCGATGCACCGAACTCCCAGCCATGGAATATTACTTTATAATTTAAATTTAATTTTTAACTTTTGTTTTAACTTGATTGGGTTTGCCATGTGAAATACATGCATTGATGATAATAAGGTAGAATTGAGCAATGACTATTATTTTTTTATATGTGGGTTGAAATCTAGATCTGTTTTGGTTTAGGAAAATAATATGTTTTCATCGGATTATGCAACTTTAAAAATGCGCGAGTTTGGGTTACCGCCCCCCCCCCACCCAACCCCCAACCCCCAACCCTCCACCGTGATCAGCCTTCCCGACGCCACGCCCCCTAGTGGGGATTGGCTGAGTTAAGACTGGTGGCTTCCGGCGCGGTGTGGGAGTGAGATACCAGACATTACCCACTAACACTAGTAACAGGTGGTAAGTGGCTCGGGCCGGGGTACACTGCAGGGAGCTACTAAGGCTGGGTAGGAGACAGACACCAAGTCGGCTCACCTATGGAGTAAGGAATCTACTAAACAATGTGATGTAATAGCACACAATTCGGCATAGTGTGTGATGAGGCGTTTGCACCTATATTACTTTTTTCAACCTTGATTTTGTTTGTTTGCTGTATACATTTATTGATCAAATTTCAATCGGAGACAATTGGTCTTTAACTCATTCTGCTGTCCTTGCTCAGGGGCGGTCAACACAGTTTCCGGCTCGTGAGACAGGCCATATTGGGGCGGTCAATGCCCAGCATGGTGCCCGTCACAGTTGCCGGCCCATGACCCAGGCCATGTCGGGGTGGTCAATCACGGGCATTGCACCCGACACAGTTTCCGGCCCATATCGGGGTGGTTAATGCCAGGCATGTTGCCCGACACAATTGCTGGCTCATGAGACAGGCCATATCGGGGTGGTCAACGCCGGGCCTGATGCCCGACACAGTTGCCGGCCAATGACCCAGGCCATTTCGGGGCAGTGAACGCCGGGCATGGCGCCCGAGACAGTTGCCGGCCCATGACCTGGGCCATATCCGGACAGTTAATGCCAGGAGGGATGAAAGATCTCCGCGATTTCGTGGATTTCCAGGATTTTTCCTGTAGCTATAATTGTATACTAATATGTTACAGCCGTCCTCATATGACCTTAGATGTTTCCAGGATGTAAAACTCCAACAACCAACCAATACGTTGTTTCACGCTGCAGCACAATCAGCGTATACTAATATGTAGGTCAAACGACGCAGCACTAGCAGCGTATACTACTTATGGCTTCAAACGCCGCAGCAGGGTCAGCGTATACTTCTAATACGTGTGTGTAATGCTGCAGCACTATCAGCATATACCGATATGTGGTGCAAACGCCGCAGCATTAGTAGCGTATACTACTAATACATGCTTCAAATGGTGCAGCACTGTCAGCGTATACCAATATGTATGAAACCCGACTTCCGGGAATGTTCAGGGATTCCCTGACAATGCCTATGGGAGAATATCAGCATTTCCACTTTTTTTCCCAGAGACCAGTTTCATCCATGTGCCAGGCATTGTACCCGGCACAGTTGCCGGCCCATGACTCAGGCCATATTGGGGTGGTCAATCCCAGGCATTGCACCCAACACAGTTTCCCGCCCATGACTCAGGCAATATCGGGGTGGACAATGCCAGGCATGGCACCCACCACATTTGCTGGCCCATGACCCAGGCCATGTCGGGGCGGTAAACGCCGGGCATGTCACCTGACACAGTTGCTGGCCCATGATCCAGGTCATATTGGGGCGGTCAACGCAGAGCATGTCGCCCGACACAGTTACCAGCCAATGACCCAGGCCCCAGGAGGAGTCCGGCATCATTGCCATGTATATCGATCCAATCTGGGTAGCAGTGATGGGCGCCCCCTGGGGGAAGCCGCTTTGCAGCGGGTGTTAAAACGGGTCAGCGTGATTAGAGTGGCACACGTTTTTTGGTTTCTTTGTGGGTGGCGTTTCCGCCCCCACGCCCCTTCACACAGAACCAGTGGTCCACAACTGGTTCATCAAAGGCTGTGTGTGGTATGTGCTGTCCTGTCTGGGAAAGTGCATATAAAAGACCCCTTGCTGCTTATCAGAAAGAGTAGCCTATGTGGCTATGGCGGGTTTCCTCCAAAGAAATATGTCAAAATCACCATATGTTTGACGTTCAATAATAGCCAATGATAAAAATCAGTGTGCTGTAGAAGCATCGTTAAATAAAACAAACTTTTTTTCCCACCCCTACACATACACACACACACACTCACTCTTTAAATTGCACATTTAAATAGGTACATTTTCACTAACATGTTGGCGTGCTACCATTAATTATTATTATTAGTCTATTGGGGATTTGCGTACTATCAACATCTACGGTCAAATCAGGACGGGATATTATTATTAAACTAACGATCAACAAAGTAATGAAAATAGCACGAGCAACAAAAGGAACAATACTGAGAGTAGCAAAACCCTTTTGAACTAATTCCTTTAACATCAGATGACATTTAATCCTAGCAGTAGCAGACGACAACTAAAACTGCATACATTTCTAGTACTAGTAGTAGTAGTATTGCCATAGCAGAACAACGACACAAGTGTGGGAGCGGGGAGCGGGGTGGGGGGGGGGGGAACAGACAGACAGATAGACAGAGAAGCAGAAGAGTATTTATTGTTAACCGATCTGGTTCCAGAGGGTATCTATTGTGATATACACAGGCCCTGCTGCTGAACTGCTCAATGCACCCAGGAGAACCCGAGGGATGGTAGTAGCAGGGCCACCCCGGAGTGGAGCGGCACCAGTGGGAGCCGGTGTTGCGGATTCCGAGGGACACCAGTTTGCCCCGGACACTTCCATTCAAATGCATTGTCAACGGCCGTGAGCAAATCTTTATACAGGAAAAAGCAAATATCTCTAAAATTACACGACCTAGAAACAAATCGCTTTGTACACATATAGAAAACATCTTTACCATTAAGATTATATTAAATTGATAACGTTAGCGTTCTTGATTTCTATTAATTTTGAATAAAACTAATGTTTTTCACTGTGCGTACCATCCAACTCAAGGCATTGTCAATGGCCGTGAGCAATCTTGATACAGAAAATACAGGAAAAGTTAAATATCTCTAAAACGACACCACCTAGAAACAAATCATTTGGTACACATATAGAAAACATCTTTACCAAAAACATTATATTAAATTTATAAGGTTAGTGACGATGCTGTTTGATGTTGACGCATGCGCAGAAGCAATGTGTCCCTGGCAAACTGGTGTCCCTAGCAAACCGCAACACCGGGTCACGTGTACACCGTAGTACCGGCAGGTACAGAGGCTTCACAATGGACATGATGAGCGGGTTTCAGTTTGTAATACCTGACTGAGCCGGAGAACATCTGTCTGCATGGGTGATATCTTATAAATGATAAGCCATCATCATAAGGGATTAAAAATCGGCACAATTTCGCCGATTTTCGCGATTTGTTTGTTTGTTTGTTTACGATGTTTTGGTAATCTGTGACATCTTATCTCTCGACTTTATAGTGCTGCCCTACTGGGAAACCATGCTGTCGGCACCATGACCTGATATCGCACTCAATCACATTATCCTGACACTTAGCCAACCAGTCTTTGCCCTATCTTAATAATGCCAAACGCCTGGCTAGGAGGCAACAAGTATTCATTTTTAAGTCATCGGTTTGACTCGACCAGGGTTTGAATCCCATGATCTACCAAACCAGGAGACGGACGCTCAACTCATTCGGCGGCCATCCCATCTGGTCTACAATTGCTGGAAGTCACGTTTCATACACTACTCTCCAATCATAGCCTTACCAATGCCTACAAACTGTGCTTGGTGAACCTTCTGTGTTAGTGTTGTGACTTTATTGTTACCTTCTTCGCTGTTCATTTCCGCTTCTTTAAAAAAGAAAAGCGAATTATAGCCACCGATACTGTAATTTGCAGAGCTGCAACCAACCAATTAGCATGCATCATTTTACTGCGCATGTGCATCATTTTACTGTGCATGCACATGTGCAGAATTATTGTGCCTTTTGTTTTCATCGTAATGCTTTGCAGAGCTTCTTTGTTCTGCGAATAAGCAGAAGAATGATTATTATTTGCAGAGCTACTCTGCAAATTAGTGGAAGAATGGTTATTATTTGTGGTGACAGTGACTGCCGTCCATTTAGCGTTTTCAATTTTAGCACTCTATTATTAAGTCACACTCATAACTAACAGAATTTGATTTGAGCAGTTTAATAGTAACGCTCATAAATAACAGAATTGTTTGTGCAGCTCTGTAAATAATAATCAATCTTCCGCTAATTCGCAGAGCAAATCTGCTCTGCAAATAGCCTCGTCCACTCAAAAACATTCACTTCCTTGTGATTTATGCAGTTTATATGCAAGCATATACCTACCCCCCCCCCCCCCCCGCAACCACCTCCCATTCACCGGGAAGTGTATGTGTACTGTGGGAGGGGGCTGTTCTAATGATCCATCTTGATTAATACTCGCATAATCCCCGCAGTAACATAAAAAAAAATACGCATAATATTACCATCAGTCCAATCCTATTTCTACAGCAGTTAATTTCATGGATTTCTCTCACCAGCCCATGTTTGTGATTACGGATGACAATATTGTTACTGTAAAAGAGCATTAGGTTTTTAATCGTAGTGTTTCCACATTATTCACCATGTATAAGGCTAGTTATTTTACTTAGGGTTCGAGTCCCGAACCATACCCAGTTATGAAGTTAAGCAGTTGTACCTAATGGTTTAAAGTTCGTTGGCACTCCACCTTAAAGAGAATGCCCCCTCAGATTGTACTAGTAGTTGTAGGGTGGGTGGGTTCGAGTCCTGATCCTCACTCATGTATGAAGTTAAGTAGTTGTACTTAGTGGTTTAAAGTTCTTTGGCACTCACCTTAAAGAGAATGCCCCTTCAGATTGTACTACTAGTTGTAGTGTGGGTGTGTTCGAGTCCTGATCCTTACTCAGGTATGAAGATAAGGAGTTGTACTTAGTGGTTTAAAGTTCTTTGGCACTCACCTTAAAGAGAATGAATGCTCCTTCAGATTTTAGGGTTAGTGGGAGGGAAAGGAATCCTATCCTGACCGCCCTGGTTCAGGTGCAATAGGGTATTATTGGCAGAGTTGCTCCATTGGCTGGAAGTGATGCGGCAAACCGCTAGGTGGCGTGGGGGGGGGGGGGGCGTTCATTGCTGGGGTAATGGGATATAATATTTGTTAAATACTAGATAGTGGGGGCATCTGCGATGTATGTTGTTGTTGTTCTTACAGTTAACATGATTAATTCAAAAGTTGGGATAATTTGGGATTAAAGAAATGTGATTTACTACAATAGTTGATGGGTTTAATGTTCACAAAATGAATAGATCTATTCTTAGATATGTGTGATACAAGGGAGGGCGTCTCAAGCAAGGAGCCAGATAGATAGGTATGCATGGATAGAGTGATTGCAGCAGGGAGCCTCAGTAGTGTAATGGTTAGCACACTAGCCCCAGAAATGGCAAGAAGTGCAGGTTCGAAATCTAATAAGCATAATATTTCCCATTTTCATCACCCCCTTCAGCCTGGTTTCTGTGACATGGATCCTGTACAAGTTGTGCACTGGGTGGTCATTTAACCTACCTTATGTAATTGGTTGTTGGTTGTTGGAAGTTTACGTCTTGGCAACATCTAAGGTCATATCAGGACGGGTCTACCTTATATATTTATATATATATGAGTCAGGCTCACGAAAATAGGCCAGTTGGGGAAAGTTGTCGACGTCGAGCATTGGCTGTCGGCATCGAACGGTATAATTATAGTTTAGCATTGACAGAGGTGTTGCAAAGTCCTTAAATTCATCCTGAATGTAAAGGTCGAGAAAATACAACAACATTATTTGTTTCTAGGATCATTTAATATGAAACAAAGAAATGCACTACACAAACACCACACAAAACCACCAACCCACACCGACTCATATATACATATATAAAATATATATATATATATAATATATATATATATATATATAATTATATATATATATATATAAGTGTATTTCCTGCATGTATGTATGTATTTGTAAGCATTAAACGACTTATGGACATAAACCATTTAAAAGACCTACAATTCCAGGGGAACAAGTTTAGTAACCTGCACTGACCTCTCAGGCAAGGAGCCACATAGACAGGTAGGCATGGATACCAGGATCGGGTGATAGCATCATGGACCCTCAGCAGTGTAATTGTTAGCACACTACCCCCAGAATGGCTAGAACAGTAGAAGTGCGGGTTCAGAGCATGCTCTAGGCGCAATATTTCCTATTTTCATAACCCACATGATACTACTAAATACTAACCGGCATGTATTTATATATGTTATGTGTGTGTATGTATGTATGTATGTATGTATGTATGTATGTATGTATGTATGTATGTATGTATTCATTTATGCATACATGTATGCTTTACTGCCGTATGTATATGCGCCTGTCTCAAAAGGTGATAACTCTTTTTTTTTTTCCATTGTAACGATTGACACAAAACAGCACAGAAACGGTTACATTGAAAACACAAGGACATTTGCTTCAAAGCAATATGTATTCTATTGGGATTATGAAACACCATGTAAAAAACAAATCAGTTTAACCTGATCAAATGCATAAGCAGATAGTATGTTGATCATTACAATGGACAAAGTTTTGTCCCATATCGCTTAGCACCTTTTGAGACAGTCTCATTATATATCCCCTATATAAGTAAATTTCCTCCAGTGTGTCTGGCGGGAGGGGGCCCTGCCCACCAATTACCCCGACGGCTGTGGGGGGGGGGGGGGGAGGCACCACCGATGAGCCAAGGAGGAATAGATATATAAAGTATATGTTCCCCCTGCATTTGTACTCGTATAATGTGTTATCCATCACATATATTATGTAATATATATGTAGTATATATACACTACAATTATGGATGCAGCAAGGATGTTATTCTATATTATATAAATATAATATGTAATATATATATATATATATATATAAATATATGGAATACATATATACATTACAATTATACCATTACTAGTATTAGATACAGAAAGAATGATATTCTATGTTATGTATAAATATGTAATATATATATAGTATATGTAATATATATATATATATATATACATTACAATTATAGATCCAGCAAGGATATTATTAAAACAACCAATATTAATCCACATTACTTGTTCTCTTCCGCTGACAGACGGCGGCGTGTTAGTAATCCCACAATGCCTCAGTCGTGCGCCAATAGTGGATGGCACTGACTGAGGATAAATCACACTGATAGACGGCCGATAACACTATCCCTTATACCGAGGCATCCTTATTCATGAGGATCGAATCAATATCCCACAGGAAGTCGGACACGCCCCACTGAACATACAGAAAGTGTATGCAGACAGGCCAGTGGAATGTGTGTAATATCTGGGTGATATTGGTACATGTAGTGAGCGTTTATGGTTTGGGAAGAGAAGAGAGAACATCATTTTCTTTTTTTAAATAATTGTAATTTTATTCACCGAACACATTTTTTGTTCAGTGCCTGGGTGGTCTTCCATCCATCCACCATTAGCATTACTTAAACAGCTTAAATGTCCTGATGCACACATCATGGGTGGTACAGTAATAAGTGTTCGTGATATGGATGGATATTATATGTAATAATGCAGATGCGCATAACAGAAAAGTAATGTTTGGCTTAGGATCTATAGCTCAGTTTTATCTACGTCAGCTATTTGTAGCTTTTGCAATAAGATTTTCACTGTAGTGGTCTGGATACTTTATAGGTAGTTCTTCGATGATAGCTTGGTAGACCGTGGGATCGTGGGTTTGAACCCTGGTCGAGTCAAACCAATGACTTAAAGATTTATACTTGTCGCTTCCTAGCCAGGCGCTCGGCATTATTAGGAGAGGTCAAGGACTGGTTAGCTCAGTGCCAGGATAATGTGACTGAGTGGGATATCAGGTCATGGTGCTGGCTAGTGTGGCAGCACTATAACATCGCCATGAGTGCGTACTGTCACAAGTCAGTACACGTCCTGATATGACCTTAGATGTTGCTAGGACGTAAAACAAAAACAAACAAAATCGTTGATGGCTTTCACCATGGTGGTCTGGATGCTTTATAGGTAGTTCTTCGAATATAGCTTTCACTGTATTGGTCTGGATGCTTTATAGTTAGTTCTTTGATGATAGCGTTCACTGTATTGGTCTGGATGCTTTATAGGTAGTTCTTCGAATATAGCTTTCACTGTAGTGGTCTGGGTACTTTATAGGTAGTTCTTCGATGATAGCTTTCACTGTATTGGTCTGGATGCTTTATAGTTAGTTCTTTGATGATAGCTTTCACTGTATTGGTCTGGATGCTTTATAGGTAGTTCTTCGAATATAGCTTTCACTGTAGTGGTCTGGGTACTTTATAGTTAGTTCTTTGATGATAGCTTTCACTGTATTGGTCTGGGTACTTCATAGGTAGTTCTTCGATGATAGCTTTCACTGTAGTGGTCTGGGTACTTTATAAGTAGTTCTTCGATGATAGCTTTCACTGTAGTGGTCTGCATGCTTTATAGGTAGTTCTTCAATGGTAGTGTTCACCATAGTAGTCTGGATTCTTTATACGTAGTTTGATGATAGCTGTAATGTTTAATAGGTAGTTTTTAGATAGCAGCTTTCACTGTAGTGGTCTGGATTTTTTTGTTTTTTGCATCCTAATAACATCTAAGGTAATATTAGTATGGGTACCGACTTGTGACAGTGCACACCCACGGCAACTTGATAATGCTGCCCCACTGTGAGACCAGGCCGCCAGCACCATGACCTGATATCCCACACAGCCATATTATCATGATACTGTGCTAACCAGTCCTTGTCCTATCCTATTATGCCGAGCGCTAGGCTTGGTATCGACATGTATCAATTTGATCAGTCATTAGTTTTACTCGGCTGGGATTCAAACTCCCGACCTTCCGCCCGGGAAGCCTGCGCTTTACCGATTAGGCCACCGTGTCCGGTGTAGTAGTCTGGACACTTTATAGGTAGTTCTTATATCAACAGCTCTCACTATACAAGTCATGGGCCTATCTCTTCGATTGCGTTTTAGTATCTTTTACATCTATGTGTCTGGCACCCTGATGAAATTGTGCCGTCATCATCCTCCTTCACCCTCCACCCCCACCCAGCCCCCCAGCACCCACACACACACACACATTCCTTCCCATACGTACCACTCGTTGTTGCCGTTAGCTGATTGCCACAGTTGGAAGCACGGTTATAACAACAAGGTCCCATCGTGTCGGTCATAACACTATATGGACCTGTTATTTGCTGCACACGTAAATAGCAGCATAACATAGTATATATATCCTCATCCTCATTATTATTATTGTTATTATTATTATTATTATTATTATTATTATCATCTTCTTCAGCCAGACGGGATGGTCGAATGAGTTAGAGCGTCCGTCTCCCGTGTTGGTAGATCGTGGGGTTGTGGGTTCGAACCCTGGTCGAATCAAACCAATGACTTAAAAATTGATACTTGTCGCTTCCTAGCCTGGCACGCAGCATTATTAGGATATGACAAGGACTGGTTGGCTCAGTGTCAGGATAATGTGACTGAGTGGGATATCAGGTCATGGTGCTGGCGGTCTGGTATTCCAGTGGGGCAGCACTATAAAGTCGCCATGAGCGCGCACTGTCACAAGTCGGTACCCGTCCTGATATGACCTTAGATGTTGCTAGGACGTAAAACAACAACAAAACCACAAATCTTCTTCCTACAAGTGAGCACCACTTTGTCTTGTTTTTCAGTTTATATGGAGTGTGTTAACGCTTGTAAAACGAGGCCGTACTCCTCAGCATAAAATCGTTACAAGTTACAAACAAAACATGTCATGGTAGGGTGTGGGCTTGTGTGTCAGGTAATGATGCATTGCACACCAGGAAATTCACAGGGGGAGGGTATTATACTGAGTAGGCAGTATTATACCGGTATAACATTCACCCATCTCTGGCAGTTTTATATCGATGTACATATTACCGGAGCCATGCTATTTGGTGTGTGTGTGTCGGGGGGTGTATTATTCCTGTACACCGACTTGGCGGTGGTCGGTGTAGTGTTAGTAGGATATGCCCGGAAGCTGGGTGCTGGGGCCCACCCTACTAACCCTACACCGACTTGGTGGTGGTCGGTGTTGTGTTACTAGGACGGGCCCGGATGCTGGGTTCCATGCCTGCCCTACTAACACTACATCAACTTGGTGGTGGTCGGTGTAGTTTTAGTAGGAAGGGGCTGGAACCAGGATGCCCGGGCCCGCCCTGCTGACACTACGCTAACTTGGTGGTGGTCGGTGTAGTGTTAGTAGGATGGGCCCGGAAGCTGGGTGCGGGGGCCCGCCCTACTGACACCATACTAACTTGGTGGTGGTCTGTGTAGTGTTAGTACGACGGGCCCGGAAGCTCTATTATATAATGCACCGCCATTACCAGTGTACACAGGCAGGCCGGGCGGCCATCACCAGTGCAAACACGCGCGGACCCTTCCCCCAGGCTGCTGGCACACACACTCATATATACCTACAATAGACTGCTGGCCTCAGCGTTGCAGGTCTGGACCTGTCCCATATGCGTGCACTGTGCTATATACTCGCATAGCACACAAATGAAATTAATTGTGAGATCCACCATGAAGAGAGAGTTGGAAGATTGATTATGAACACAGAGAGAGGGAGGGAGAGAGAGGAGAGAAGAGAGAGAGACAGAAAGACAGATCCACCATGAAGAGAGAGTTGGAAGATTGATTATGAACAGAGCGCGAGGGAGAGAGAGGAGAGAAGAGAGAGAGAGACAGAAAGACAGAGAGGCAGAGAGAGACTCAGAGAGAGAGAGAGACAGAGGGGAGAGAGACTCAGAGAGAGACAGACAGGCAGACAGAGAGGAGGAGAGAGAAAGACAGAGAGAGAGAGAAAAAGACAGAGGGAGAGAAACAGGGAGAGGGAGAGCGAGAAAGAGCTGTATTAACTACAGTTAGGATTACAGGTAAAGTTGCATAATCCGATGGATTTGATTTTCAGCTATATATATATATATATATATATTTTACCTCGGTATGCCGCCTCTGGCTAGCCGCAGGCTAGGGAGAAGGAAGCACATCCGGGTCCAGCAATTAGCATAAGTAACTCACAACGGGAGGACGTTTGTGAGTTGCTCCACAGGATTTATCTACTACTACTGCTTTTATCCAAAAGTAAGTACTGTTTTCTTCGATAACTTTGTTTATCATGCTCTATAGCATCTTTTTATGAAAGTTCAGAACTTTCTTCAGTCCTGTTTGGACTTTGTACGTTTTTTAACTTACGGATAGAACATTGCGTGCCGCTGGCACAAACGAAACCGATACTGAGTTCTATCGACACCTGTTTTTCAGACAGGGAGAAATGGCAACCCGAGTTGCTCATTTCCTAAGAAAAGTCTCCCGGATCCTAATAGAGGATGATGTTGGGGATGCTTCTGGGTGTTTTTTATAAACACCCCTGACCGGTTTAAGGCGAACCTCCGAGTTTCGTAATATTTTCTCCAACTTGTTGGCGCTGTAGCCACAGGTGGGAGAAGTGTACGGAACAGAGAGAGGGGCCGATCTCACGATCGATGCCCTCCGTTTGGTTGGTTTCGTTACCACACACCTACGGCAAATTTAGCTTCACGCCTGTACTGACACGTTGCAAAACACGTTCTCTGTACCATGTTCCTCAACCCAGTTTACTGGCTTACACTTGTGTAGTTGAGATGATTCCGGGTTAGTAACGCTTTGGTTTCGTTACAGTTCCCGATGGCCACTCGCCGGAATAAGCCGCCCGCTGCAGCGGTGGGTGTCCCCCCTACGGATTACGATTCGTCTCCACCGGCTACGGCTCCGCCGTCCCCACATCCTGGGGCTCATGCCTCGGATCAAGACAGTGATCACGCCCCTCAACCAGTGGGGTGGGAGGCGAAAATGGCGGCGATGATGGAGGAGAAGATGCGCCATTTCCAGGCGCAGACCTTTCCAGATCCTTCCCAAATCCCTGATGAGGATTGGGAAGACTTTTCTGAGGACGAAGAGGACACGCTTTCGGCACCTGAGGTTCCGAAACCGAAAGCGCGGGGCAAGAAACGCCGCCCAGTGAGCAGTTCTGGTGACGAGTTCACAAAGAAAGCGAACTCTAAGCGCTCCAAAAGTCCAAAAAGAAGAAGAAGAAGAAGAAGGACTCCTCTTCAGACTCGTCGTCCGACTCTTCTTCCACCGAGTCGGATTCCGACACGGAACGAGCGGGAGTCTACGCCAAAATAGGCGTTAAAGCTGGCAAGAAGATTGTCAAAAAGAAAGCTCAGAAAGTGCGCACCACTACCATGATGCGCAAAACGGTGAATAGCCATTTCACTACGTTTAAACCGATCGAAGTCATCAACAAGTTGACTGAGCAGATTTCAGGAGTTAAGGGCATTCCTGCTTCGGTTTTCAAAGAGATGGATTCCGGCATTCATCTTTCCGACGAACGCCGTCGTTATGAAACTTCCCTCTGCCTGATCCATAAGGCAGTTTTGGGTGCCTTGACGTCTGTTATCCCTGTGGCTAACAGGATGCAGACAGAGAACAAGTTCTCGTCTTTGGCGCGGGTTATGGACCGGGGCATAGCTTTGTTAGCAGCCGCTAGTAACTACATGACCCATCGGAGATTTGAAAACGTTTTCAAATCGGTCACCACAGATGCCGGAAAAGAGGTTGCCCGCTCTAACAAGGTAACGGAC
>JASIRB010004078.1:0-18218 GCA_030323885.1 Branchipolynoe longqiensis
TGTGTCGACGGCCCTGCCGACAACACAGGTGAGGAGTCGTACTCCTCGTCCACTCCACTCGGAACACGCCCCTCGGCTGCTGCTGCACCGCGCTTACTCCGCTTCGTGGCCATCGGGAGCTGAAACAAATATTTTTGGTCAGTCCCGGTATATATATATGTCACAATATGGTTGTTTCAAACTCATTTGGACATCTATTGGTGTTAGAGAACGTGTTTATACCGTTATAACACAGGCGTAATAAGCTAAATTTGTGCGTGGGTTGTGGGTCAAGCCCAAACCTTACGCGGGGTCGGGACCAGTGTATCGGCCCGCCCATCCCTCTGTTCCGCACACTTCTCCCACCTGTGACTACTACGTCAACAAGTTGGAGAAAATGCTACGAAACTCGGAGAAACGCCTGAAAAAGTTTTGTCTAGGGGAGTCTATAAAAGAAACCCAGGAGCATCTCCAACATTACTCTCTATTAGAGTACGAGAGAATTTCCACATGAGATAGGGCGAAACCCACATCTCTACCCATAGTCACACGGTGACCCGGGTGTTGACATAACCGCTAATGACCGGTTTGGTTCCTTCGAGAAACCCACTCGAGTGTTCTATCCTTGGTTGTTTATAACCAAATAACTCGTCCAAATTGGACCAACGAAAGTCTAAACTTTCCATATTGATGCTCTAATGCATCATAATTAAGCTAACCACAGTTTTTATTATACTTACTGCGTATTTGCTTGTATGTAGACTAATTTTGCCGGAGCAACCCAACGACACGTTATCCAGTCGTGAGTTGTATATGCTAATTGCTGGTACCGGACGTGCTTACCTCTCCCTAGCCTGAGGCTAGCCTGAGGCTGTTTACCGAGGTAAAATATATATATATATATATTATGTGATTTATGACGAATTATGCGAGTATAAATGGGTGAAAGGCAATTTATTGTCTATACTAATGTACGCATTCTGTATATTGCCTCCCCCTCTGCCTGATGGTGGCGCCACTACTGGCCCCAACCGCCACTAGCTGTGGAAGATGTTATATATATATATATATTTTTTTTTTATTATTCAGGTAAGTACTGTGGAAAAGTGAGAATTCAGACGGACAAGTGAAACTCACACCAGACTTGTCCGGTGGACAAGTGAAAAATGTTGCTTTATATGTCTATCACTGCTGGGGTTAGGTTGCATGGTACACTACTAACTGCGAGTCACCAATGTGGCCTTGTGACTGCTGACGTGGTGTAAAACCATCAACCAATAAATCAATCAAAACAGCATATCTATGTCAGCATATTGAGTGTATACTGTGGCGCCATCCAGCTGCATAGTTGATAACTAATAAGCATTTAAACTTCTACCTGCTTTCAAAATAGACCTAAAAAGACTTATAAGTAAATGTTTCAATATTAGAACGATCGCCTGCCAACCCACAGGCACCAACACCACACATCTGTTGGGACCCACCACCCGCCATCCCACCCGCCATCCCGCCCGCCATCCCGCCCGCCTTCCTGCCCGCCCTCCTACCCGCCCAAACACCCAGCCGCCTCCACACCCAAGCATCCAATATTAACTGACATTATTGATAATATTGATTTATTGGTGAATTGTATCGACTGCACCCCATGGGAGAGAGGGAGCAAGCAAGAGAGTGCCAGAGTGAGTGAGTGAGTGAGCGAGAGAGCTAGAGCGAGAGAGGGGGAGAGAGCTAGAGCGGGAGAGGGAGCAAGCACCAGAGTGAGTGAGTGAGCGAGAGAGCTAGAGTGAGAGAGAGGGAGAGAGCTAGAGCGAGAGAGCTACAGTGAGAGAGGGAGCACGCAAGAGAGCACCAGAGTGAGTGTGAGAGAGCGAGAGAGAGCACAAGAGCTAGAGCGAGAGAGTTACAGAGCAAGAGATCGAGAGCGAAGGTGAGAGATCGACAGCGAGCCGTGAGAGAGGGCAGTAGAGAGAGCATGGGACCGGGAGAGACAGTGTGAGAGGGCAGTAGAGAGAGCATGGGAACGTGCGAGATAGCCGGAGAGTGCACGAGGGAGCGGGAGAAAGTGAGAGAGCAAGAGAAAGTGAGAGCAAGAGAAAGTGAGAGTAAGAGAAAGTGAGAGCGAGAGAAAGTGAGAGCAAGAGAGAGTGAGAGCGAGCATGAGAGAGCGAGATCGAGAGAGAAAGCGACAGAGAGCGAGAGAAAGCGAAAGCGAGAGAGTCTGGGCCTCCTCAAGCCACATATGCACTCTAAGGACAAGTGGTGGCAGTTGGGGGGGGGGGGGGGGGCAGTGTGGGAGCAAGGACTTCCAAAGGTAGTCGATGTGGGAGGGTGTCTTGTGCCTGTTGTGGAGGATGGAAAGCAGGATTAAGTAATGAATTTGACCGTAATCGATCGATTTCTTTGCTGTAATTATATGTGGGGTAGGAGGGGGGAGTAGCGAGGATGGTGGTGGACGGGGAGGGAGGGGGAGGGGGGGAGTAGGGAGGGTTAGTAGGGGATTGGGAGTATTAGTTGACGGGAGATGGGGAGGGGGGGGGAAGGGGAGATGGGGGGAGGAGGAGTTGGGGGAGTGGAGATGGGGGGAGTGGAGATGGGGGGAGGGGGATGGGGGTGAGGGGGATTAGGGAGGGGGGATATAGGGAGAGGGGGAGTAGGCGGGGGGGGAGTAGGGGGGAGGGGGAGTAGGGGAAGGGGGTAGTAGGGAATAGGGGGAAGGGGGAATAGGGAGGGGAATAGGGGAGGGTGAATAGGGGGAGGGTGAATATGGGGAGGGGGAATAGGGGGCGGTGGAGTAGGGGGCGGAGGAGTAGGGGGAGGAGTAGGGGGAGGAGGAGTAGGGGGAGGGGGAGTACGGGCGCGGGAGTAGGGGGCGGGGGAGTAGGGGAGTATAGGGAGGGGAGTATGGGGAAGGGAAGTAGGGGGAGGGGGTGTAGGGGGAGATGGTAGGGGAGGGAGGAGTATAAGGAGGGAGAAGGGGAGGGGTAGAAGAGGAGGAGGTAATAGGGGGGGGGGGGAGGGTAGGTTAGAGTGGAGTGCTATATAGCTCGTAGCTATGCGTGGTAAATAGCCGAGTTGTGGGCGCCGCTCTCCATGGCAACCCCGTACTGCATTGTAGTTGTATGCAGCGGGTTAACGTACTGAACAGCATCGAATGGGAGTATGGCGTGGGAATGGGACCCCGCCAACTTGACTATTGAAAACCACTCGAGTACCACCACCAGGAAGGGAGAGGATAAGTGAGAGGCACTTCCAGTAACAACAAAAAAGGTGCAAATTTGACTTCCGGGTTCTCTGACAGTGCTAAGCGTATGAGGGGAAATAACCTGTATGGTAAACTAACAAAATCGGAAATCCGCCGAAAATAGGAAATTTCTCATCTTCGCAAGTTGACGAGTCCAATCCAAGCGAGTGGTACAGGCAAGAGGCTGAGTCATGACAGCTGAATAGGCCAGGTGGCAGCACCAGGCAAGGCAAAGAGCCTGTCCATTCGCCTGAGTTGTTAAGTGTCAGTAGTTGTGAGGTGTCCAGACAAGGTGCAACCAGAGGCACCATTAAAGGATAATCAGTTTACGGATAATTATACTTGTATAATGCTTATACAGCACATATATATATATATATTTACACGTGCACACACACACAAAGCCGAAATCTTCACAGGGGACCTGGTCTCCCAATGATGCAGCACTATAAAGACCTGATATGACCCCAGATGTTGCCAGGACCTAAAACTCCAACAACCAGCCAAATCTCCAGAGGGTTTCTTGTGGTGGGTGTTGTGAATCATAACGTCAAGCTTGTAAGAGCTGCTGGCATGGTGGCTTAACAAGATGGCCGCCAAGCAACTGCTTGGTATTCAGCTCGGACTCCAGTGTGGGCAGAGCCTGACAGTCAGGTGCCATGCAAAAGGTGGATTAATGAAATGAATCTGAGTCCCACCAGTTGGTCCTGTTGCTGTTGGAAATTGTATCCGACAAAACGTGATCACGTGATAATGCTCTGAGAGCCGACAAAACATAAAAGGAAAGCTTGTTTTATTTAACGACTCCTCTAGAGCACATTAATTTTTGTATCATCGGCTATTGGATGTCAAACATATGGTCATTATGACATATTTCTTTGGAGGAAACCCACTGCCGCCACATAGGCTCTCTTTCTGATAAGCAGTAAGGGATCTTTTATAAGCACTTTCCCACAGACAGGACAAGACATACTACAGCCTTGATGAACCAGTTGGAGGCCACTGGTTTGAATGGAAAATAGCCCAAACTGCAAATGTGTCCACTGAGAAGGATCGATAGAATGGCCGAGACCTTCACAGGTGGACACTCTACTGCTTGAGCTATGTCCCGCTCCCTCCTACACATGTGCACAAACCTGGTCATTTCTATCTTATTGTGCTATATAAATACATTATATAAATATTATTTAATGGAGGGTCGGTAGCGTTAATTCACTACTAAAGCTACAGTCATCCGGTTCCACTGGCGCTACAGTGGCCTGGGCGACTTGGGGGTTTATGCACATATAGGCAAACACCCTGCAAGTCGCTGCTGAAATGGCTCGAGCACGGCTATCGACCTCACTCCTGTTGACAATTTTGACATATGTAAATAAAAAGGTAGGCTATTTTGTTGGCCAGTCAGAGGTATAGTTCTCAACCAATATTCCTGTTCTGTTGTGTTTTAAGGAGTTAATAATAATAATAAAAAACTAAATATGTTTTGATAATGGTGACCCCCCCCCCATCTCTCACAACCAGCGTAAACCGGATACTCGGACACAACCGGAAGTAGACCTGGTCTTGTGTAATCGGCTCAGTTAAAGCTGCTTAATCCGATGAAAGCATCAGATTCTCGCAAGTAAAAAAAACCACTTAAACTTAGATTTGATCCTACATAGCGTTAGACTGTGGCGCACCTCATTAAATACTTATTGCAGTTTGGTGTTCCTGTGCTGTGCTGCTGTGCCTGAAAATGGGTAAATAAACATGGCCTATGTTAGGTAGATCAGCTAAAATTTCAAAACACAACAAATAGTATAAATGTAAGCTCTTTCAACAGATCTTGCTGAGACAAACTGAAATCTGTTGTAATTTTGAAAATATCTTAATAGGGGAGAAAGTTATGGCATTTCTAATGTCGGCTGAATTGTTCAATTTAGTCTGGATTCACCATTATAATAAACTGTGACCCTTGCCACATTGTGACAGCTTTGTATGCTCTAAGTATTCTGATTTTGGTATTTTGATGTGTATTTTCAGTGAGATTAGGTCCTGTTCTTTCCAGTCATATAAAATGCATGAAAATATTCCAATGCAAAAGTAATTTAATCAAGGCCGGGATCATGAAAATGCAGGAACATTTTACTATAGAGACTATGTCTGACGCGCCCCTAGCGGAATCTGACATATCTACCTGTGTCCAGCACTTTGGTGCGCGTGTCAAAGTTTTCATGTTTCCACTTCAAGAATAGAGTGTTTTCACTTCAAGTACCTATAAAGTTAACCCATTCAAATAAAACTTAACCCCAAAGTG
The DNA here is from genome assembly GCA_030323885.1 of Branchipolynoe longqiensis. Classification (NCBI taxonomy): domain Eukaryota; kingdom Metazoa; phylum Annelida; class Polychaeta; order Phyllodocida; family Polynoidae; genus Branchipolynoe; species Branchipolynoe longqiensis. The sequence goes on from JASIRB010004078.1 coordinate 5,517, forward strand.
AAGTAGATTACTAATATATTTATCTAAGAAAATGACAGAAATTCAAAACTATAGGACTATGCAACTTTAACTATACAGTATGTGTGTCTGACTGTTTTAATTGCCATCAACACAGTTGACGCAACCAAATGCAGCAACTCCCCGCCAAACCTGCCTGCCTGCCGCAATATCGCTCACATACGCCACCCCTCTCATAAATTCTACTCACATAAAGTGCCCGTCTAGCCGGGGACCCGTAGACTTCTCTTCGTTTTATTGAGTAGTTATGGCTTCGTGGAAGAAGTGCTCACGGTTTGAGAAGGCTGGAGTGGTTGGTTGGTTGGTTGTTGGAGTTTTACTTTCTAGCAACATCGGAGGTCATATCAGGATGGGTACCGACTTATGACAGTACACACTCATGGCGACTTTATAGTGCTGTCCCACTGGGAGATCATGCCGCCAGCACCATGACCCAATATCCCACCCAGTCACATTATCCTGACACTGAGCCAACCAGTCCTTATCCCTATGCTATTAATGCCGAGCGCTAAGCTAGGAAGCGACAAGTACCAATTTTGTTGGTTTGACTGGGAACCGAACCCCCGATCTCCCGCACGGGAGGCTTGCATGGGAGGCCGCGTCCGGTGGAATGGTGGAGTGTGGAAGGGTGGAAGGGTGGAGTGTGGAGGGATTGGTTTTATGTGGCGTTTCTCTTCTCCTTATATTGTTGTTATTTGCAATGATTAAAGGGCTATGCATAAAGTATGCTATTGTGAATGGGGCTGGGTGAGTGGCTGGGTGCAAAATCGCATTAAACATCACACGGGGATGCTTCAGTGAGCATTACATTGTCCATGTTCTCCTCAACATGGTGTAAAGTCGACGGCTGGCGGTTTGAATGGTGTAGATAGGCTAATAAGAAATCACTACAGGCAAATAGGAAAGTAGATAAAGAGTGAAAGGTAGGAGAGTGAGACTCCCTCATTTATTGTATATATAGTTTCAAGAAACAAGATGGTGGTGGTCACATGATCCAGTCTTCCAATCACTAACCGGCATTCCTCTATCCACCAATGAGGGTTCAATATCCTTGTAACCAAGGCATGGTTAGATCTGGCTACAGTGATCCATAAATAAAACTTGGAGGGGAGGGGGTATGTGAGGCGACTTTCCAAAGACTGTCCCACATGTCAAGAAGTGACCCTCTCTCAGGTCAAGAAGTGACCCTCTCTCTATCTATATTGATATACAATTTCTATCTTTAATTACTAATGGATCACCAACTCCACATATACCTCATATGCCTTTGGTTTTATATACCATTTACCATTTTATAGACAAGTTGCAATTTATTATAGTATAGTTCTCCATAGCCCATATCTCATATATCGGAAAAGTTTACAACGGGTAATTGAACATGCGTGACCAGTGCCTATGTAACTAAAGATGCTACTGTTGGCGCCACCTATCCATATATAAACATACTAACTTCATGGCCGCTTGTCGATGTGCCACCTAGCGTATACTCTACCATATACTCCCGAACCAAACGTTACAAATTCACTTCATCCATAGAATGCTAAACAGGGAATTACTGTGGATATATATCATATTCACTATATATATATAAGCATGTAAATATATATACATTATATACATATATACACGTACAGGAGATAACAAAACGTTCGAACATTGCACTCCACAGTCTCCAGCCAGTTAGCAGTTCCTGGGAGCAGATTCAAAGGCTTTGGGGATCTTGCTTTTAGTATTGCTGCCCCGAGACTGTGGAATGCTCTGCCAGGATATATCACAGATTGTAAATCTGTTGGGGCTTTTAAAAAAGGTCTTAAGACACATTTGTTTAAATCTGCTTTTAACTAGGTGACATTTATTTTCCTATATATTTGTTTGTTATGTAAAGCGCCTGAGAACGGCTTGCTTGATCGGGTGTTATATAGATGTTTTATTATTATTATTACTGCATTATAGATCACACGCATACATACACTGATAAGGTTCCATTTAGAGACCATAATCAAATTACTGAAGGATTCTTGTTGAAGATAGTAAGTAACCCGAGAGTGTAATGGTTGCCACGCGGGAATGAGGGGAGCTGATTAACTGGCTAAGTCCGGGATTAGAGCGCACTAAGGGAGCAACAGTCTGCACACAGAGATGGCTGGAGACACACACATACCAGCACAGACACGCAGACACACCCAGACACACATACATACACAGATGCACACAGACACACAGAGATGCAGACACACACAAACACACAGATGCAGACATACATAAACACAGATACACACATATGCATACAGATGCGCAGACACTCAGATGCACACAGACACACACACATACACAGACACCCCCAGACACATATACATACACAGACACACACAGATGCAGACACACATATGCACAGACACACATAAACACAGATACACACATATGCATACAGATGCGCACAGACACTCAGAGACACACATATACACACAAATATACACAGACACATATACATACATACATACACAGATGCACACAGTCACACAAACACACACCCAGATTCACACACAGACACACGCAGATGCAGATACACATACACAGATACATACACACAGACTCACACACAGATGCATAGATGCATACAGATGCGCACATACCCACACATACACATACAGACACACACGGACACACAGACACAAACAGACGCACAGAAACACACACAAGCATACAGGCGCAAGGAACATGATTCATTATAGTGCAAAGGGTATGTTATTAGTGGTAAACCCTGTTAATACCTTATCCATAGAACAGGCTTCACAGTCAGCTGCTATCTAAGGGCCCTGTCACACCCCACCGGATTGGGGGAAACGGACAGAAAATGAACAATATCCGGTTTGTGTCCGTACAAGTTTTGAACATGCACAAAACTAGGAACAGATGCCACCGGACTGACGTCTACGGTTCTTGTCTGGTTTGCTATCCGTTCATGACCGTTTCCTGTCTGTTTCCTGTTCGTTCGTCCAGCGGCCATTTCCCCGATAGCGCAACATTTTGACACATTTTAATACATTTTGATACTTATCACCACCGGACTAGACAATTCTGTCCGTTGACCAATCCGGCGAGGAGTGACAGCCACTTAATGCTTTGCCACTACAGTCAGTGAAAGTGGGTTGGCGGTGGGAATCATCTAAAAGACCTTTTCCACAGAACATGCTTCACTGTCAGCTGCTATTAAATGCATTAGTTCTACCACTGCCGTCAGAGGGCGGGGTTGGTGGTGTAAATATTTGATAAGAAATCGGGGCCTAAGAGAGAGAGCGAGACAGGGGAGGGAGGCATTTGTCTTAAGTTAAAAAGCAAAGCCTTAAGCAGCTGTCAGACCTCGCTGGATTGAGCAACAGACAGAATTGTCTAGTCTGGGCATCATAAGTATCAAAATGTATTAAAATGTGTCAAAATGTTGCGATATCAGGTCAAAGACCGCTGGATGAATGGACATGAAACGGACATGAACAGATAGCCAATGGACGGTAAGCAGACTAAACGGACTCAAACCCGACAAGAACCGTAGATGTCAGTCCGGTGGCATCTGTTCCTAGTTTTGTGCATGTTCAAAACTTGTATGGCCACAAAACGGACTTTGTTCGGTTTCTGTCCATTTCCCCCAATCCGGTGAGGTGTGACAGGGCCTTAAAGACCGACTTCTGCGGATTTACACACTGTAATTAACAAGTGTGTAGGGTGGTGGGTGGTGGGTGGTGGGGCTTGCGTAGATATAGGCGTTAAAACCCACTCACAGCACCCCCTATCATCACTTCACGGCATTAGTGTCACAACTTATTTGCGCAGTCTCCAGACATCTCTGACAACAATACAAGAAGACAACAATAGAAGAAGGCAACAACAAGTAGTTGAAATCTGGGGCCATATGCAGGAGTCAGTGTTAGCGGGGTTTGGTGTTAGAGCCTGTTACCGTTTAGCTATCACCGAAGTCGGGACCTGTGTCAAGTCGTATGCAGGAGCGCGTAACACTTTCATTATAGCTAAACATGAAGTTATTTATAGATTTGGGAAATCCCGCTGCGTTTGTAGCCATATATTAGGCTCAAATCTATTGAATGCGATCATATTTAACAGAATTACATAGGCAATAAGTGAAATTTTATCAATTTAACCCTAAAGTCGAAGCGTTATTAAGGCTACCGCTGCATTGGCGGCGATATTAATAGTTATATTTTCGAATCGACGAAGGTACAGTAAACAAACCGCCGCCGCCGCCAGTATGGAAAGGGACGTCGATGCGGCGATTTGTTTACTTTACGTTCGTCGATTCGATTTGACAGTATTAATATCGCTGCCAATGCGGCAGCAGCATTAATATTGCTTTGGATTTAGGGTTAAGTTAATGAAATTTCACTTATTGCGTATGTAATTCTGTTAAATATGATACCATTGAATAGATTTGGGTCTAATCGATACCTAACACCTACCTTAAACCACATATGTTTCTGGTTTAGCTTAACCTAGTTTAAGCTTGTCGTGTTAGGCCTATCACTGACTTGTGCATACCAACTTTTCGGCGCTAAACCAGAAATCCCGTTTAAACGCGTTTTGTCTCGGTAACACCGACTCCTGCATATGGCCCCTGATATCCGGTCAAATTTTGAGAAAATTAGGATGCATACCGACTTGTGACAATGCTCACTCATCGAAGCTTTATGGTCCTACCCCATTGGGAGACCACGCCGCTGGCATCATGACCCGATTTCTGACTCAGTCACATACCTAAGTCATTTTAACGCACCCATTATTATTGGTCTAATCACCAGTATACTGACTTCTTTCTGTATCGTTAATTTCAACCCACCCATTATTTTCGTCAAACCACCGGTATACTGATTTCTTTACACCTCGCTCATTTGTACGCACCCATTATTAGCCTGATCTCTACCTTTATGGCTCTTTTATGCCCATTCATAGCAACAGCCTTTCCATTTGCCCGATTTCTGGTACACTGGCTTCTTCATGCCCTAAACATTTCTACCCACCCATAATTGACCTACTTACCACTGCACTGGCTTCTTCATGCGCAACACACTTCGACACACCCATAATTGACCTACTTTCCACTACACCGACTTCTTCATGCCCTACACATGGCTACACACCCATCATTGTCCTACTTAGCACAACACTGGCTTCTTAATGCCCTACACATTTCTACACACCCATCATTGTCCTACTTACCACAACACTGGCTTCTTAATGCCCTACACATTTCTACACACCCATAATTGTCCTACTTACCACAACACTGGCTTCTTCATGCCCTACACATTTCTACACACCCAGCATTGTCCTACTTACCACAACACTGGCTTCTTCAAGCCCTAAACATTTCTACACACCCATAATTGGCCTACTTACCACAACACTGGCTTCTTTCTTCATGCGCTACACTTTTATGTCAAGGCTATTTTCAGCCTAATCATCGCTACCGCTGCTTCTTTTATGTCCCACTCATTTTAATGCACCTGTTATTGGCCTGTTCACCAGTATTTCAACTCTTTTATTCCCTACCCTTTACTGTGTCACGGACACTTTGACACTCAGTAATCTTTATGCAATTCTCATCAGATGGGATGGCCGAATGAGTTAGAGCGTCTGTCTCCCTTGTTGGTAGACCATGGGATCGTGGGTTCGAACCCTGGTAGAATCAAACTAATGACTTAAAAACTTATACTTGTTGCTTCCTAGGCAGGTGCTTAGCATTATTAGGATAGGGCAAGGACTGATTGGCTCAGTGTCAGGATAATGTGACTGAGTGGGATATCAGGTCATGGTGCTGGCAGTCTGGTCTCCCGGTTGGGCAGCACTATAAAGTCACCATGAGTGCACACTGTCACAAGTCGGTACCCGTCCTGATATGACCTTAGATGTTGCTAGGACGTAAAACAACAAACAAACCAATTCTCACTGCCTTCTCAACTATTTCAACTATTTCCTCTCCGATCACACTCCACCCACTCACCACTCCACCTATCGACAACCTGCCCATCACACTCCACCAACCCACCACTCCACCTATCGACAACCCACTCACCACACTCCACCCACCCACCAGTCTCTGCTTGACAATCCAACCACCCACCACACTCCACCCACTCACCACTCCACCTCTTGACAACTCACCCACTCACCACTCCACATGTTCTCAACCCACCCATCACACTCCACCCACCAACCACTCCACCTGTCGACAAGCTCTTCATCGACTCCACTTATCGACAGTCCACACATCATACTCCACCCACTGTCCACTCAACCTATTTTCATCCAATTCGCTGTCCCCTTTGTCCATCAAATCCACCACCATGTTGTTTTTTATGCAAGCGGCACTGCATTTTAAGATGGCGCATCAGGTCTCATTCAGCGTATCTATCTGTCGCCTCACCACAAACAAGATGAAAGTGGGAAGAAAAGTAGTATGTGGGGAAAGCCAACCTTGGTGAGGTGGATGGGGCTGGGAAGGAGGGAGGGAGGGAGGAGGGAAAGGAGGAAGGAGGGAGGGAGGAGGGGGGGAATGGTGACGAAGGTGAAGAGGGGAGAAGAGGGGGAATGGAGAGGGGGAAGGGAGTAGGAGAGGGGGAAGGGAGGAGAGGGGGAGGTGAGGAGAGTGGTGCGAGAGGGGGGGAAGGTGAGGGGAGGAGAGGGGAGAGGAGAGAGGATGGGTATGAAGGAAAGGACTGGAGGGGAGGGGAGGAAGGGGAAGGAGGGGAGCGGCGGGGCTTGGGGTGGAGAGGAAGGGGTTGGGGTGGAGAGGAGAGGGGCTGTGGGTGGATAGAGGAGGGGAGGGAAAGAGAGGGAGGAGAGAGACGGGTGTGGGGGGAGGAGGCGAGGGGGAGGTGAAGGGGAGGAGATGAGAGGAGGGGGAGGTGAGGGGAGTAGAGTAGAGTAGAGTAGAGTAGAGTAGAGTAGAGGAGAGGGGAAGGGGGGGAGGGGAGAGGAGAGGAGAGGAGAGGAGAGGAGATGAGAGGGAGGAGAGGGAGGATAAGGAGGAGAGGGAGGAGAGGAAAGAGAGGAAGGAGAGGAGAGGAGAGGAGAGAGGGGAGGGGAGGGGAGGGGAGGGGAGGGGAGGGGAGGGGAGGGGAGGGGAGACGAGACGAGAGGAGAGGAGAGGAGAGGAGAGGAGAGCAGAGGAGAGCAGAGGAGAGGAGAGGAGAGCAGAGGAGAGGGGCAGGGCAGATGAGATGGAGACGCAGACGCAGAAAGCTCAAAACAATGCACTGCACTCGGTAAGAACATCATCAGATTTGGCTTGGATGGAAGGAGGGAGGAAGGGACTGGTGATGGGTGTTGCATTTCACACGGCGTGTGGAGCGGAGAGAAGCCAGCAGGCCAGCTACACACATATCAGATTACAGTCACAACGCCACAGATTGTGAGATAGCTGTGGACGATGCATCGATCATCGGTGGTAAATGAAAAATAATTAATTACTGAAAAGAATTCTTTTTAATTAGCAACAACAAACTACAACTATACATTGGGGGGGGGGGGAGGGGGGAAACCTGCAGACGACTGAAAAAATAACCGGCATAGTTTGTGTTTGAACCTTCATCGATCCCAAAGTTGCATAATCCGTTGAAATTGGGATTCTGGCCATATATATTTTTTTTTAATAGATAAAATAAAAACATAAGTTTTACCGTATTAACTGACAATCCTGACCAATGGCTAAGTTTTGATATGTTTAAAGTGAAAACAAACTGATCAATTTCCATAAGCACATGGAAATGCATTTGACATTCCAGAGAGATTATTTTTCTCTCCAATTTTATGACGCTCTTAGATAATTTAAAGGATGGCATTTTGATATACAAGCTTATGTGAATATATGCAATATAATATAATATAATATAACATAACAAGCACTTTCACATTGGAGCTGCTGAAACATCACAACAAAAATACTAACGTTCCTCTGTGTCAGTGTTAGTGCAGACCATTCATCAAACTTGCAATTTTAAATAAATACCCTTTCCTTAATTTTGACTCGCGTAATAAAGTCTATGCACATATTTAGCTTTAAGGAATATTCCGCCTTCATCGGAGTGCGCAGCGTTAACAGTGGACTCCATAATGGAGCTTAACCGAAGAGCAACGATCATGTATTATAATGAGAGTTCAATTATAGGAGCTGTCAGACAAATATAATTAATCGAGGCTAAATGAGGGTGGGCTGTGATGCATTGTGACAACAGTTAACTGAAGGGCAATCATCACGCTTAATGGAATGGGGTTCAATGGGAAGCCAGTACCATGCATTATAACAGGTGTCCGATGGGAAGCCATTACCATGCATTTTAACAGGCATCCGATAGGAAGCCATTACCATGCATTATAACAGGTGCCCAATGGGAAGGCATTACAATGCATTTTAATAGGCATCCAATGGGAAGCCATTCCCATGCATTATAATAGGTGCCGAATGGGAAGGCATTACAATGCATTTTAACAGGCCTCCAATTGGAAGCCCGTGCCATGCATTATAAACAGAGTTCAATGGGAAGCTACCATATATTATAATAGGTGCCTGGCAGGGCTTTACCATATTTTATAATAGGAAGCCCTTACCATGCAGGAGTCCATTGGGAAGCCATTACCGTGCATTATAACAGGTGCCAAATGAGAAGCCATTACAATGCATTATATAGCAGGCATCCAATTGGAAGCCATTACCATGCATTATAAGAACAGCTTAATGGGAAGCCATTATCATACTTTGTAACTGGCACCTGACGAGAATCCATTACCATGCATTATAACATGAGCTGAATAGGAAATTGTTATCATACATTATGAGAGGAAGTCAACAGTAGGCAAAGAAAAAGCTTTCATGGGGAAACAATCACCATACAATATATAGCAGGACTTAAATGGAGAACCAATATCAATTATCATACATTATAACCGAGTTCAATGGGTAACCATTAACATACATTATAACAATAATTCAACGGGAGACATTATCATACATTATAACCGAGTTCAATGGGCGAACCAGTACTATACATTATAACATGAATTCAACAGGGAATCATTATTGTACATAATAACAAGAATCCAACGGGGAACCATTGTCATACTTTGTAGTAGGTGTTCAATACCTTACAACCTGAAATCGATGCTGAACATTGATCGCACAATACAATGTACAGCAGTCATTCTGTGGGAACAGGAGTCCATTCAGAAGCCATATTTATAGACTGTATTGCTGCTGTAACAACAGATATTAATCAAATGCAATATTAATAAAGTCAAGCTAGCGGCCAACTATTTGGGACATTAGCACTGCGAACATGGTAATTTCTCTCTCTCTTGAGAGAGAAATTACCATGTTCCATTACCACAGCAACAAGTATCAAGGTATTGCTCCAAGCCTTCAGCATAAGAAAGGGTGACTTCTCCACTTTTATATATTCCAGATCTATTTTCAGAATACTGGACCCTCCCTTTTGGCTCTACATTGTAGTAGGTGTTCAATACCTTACAACCTATTATTAATAAATAATACAAATATTACAATGCCATGATACAAATGAGATTTAAATTTGACTCATCATTCAAAATACATTGACAATCTTGTTTTTCCGTACAAAATATTATAGTTCTGATATTTTTGTTCTCTCCCTTTGCCATTCAACCAATTATTGTGTCGTAGGACATTTACATTGGGGTTTCTTTTGACACTTTATTATTATCGATATAATGATCCCTGTGTGAAAGTACCTTTCCTCCTGGGCTGATTACAAATGAGAACAAACGTCTTTTTAGGGCGGTCTACCCCCCCCCCCCCAAATGAAATCTGCAATGAGCAGAATTTATTGTTATTGATTTTCTTTTTCTTTTTAAACGAAGTCAGCCTTTCTGAAGACTATGAGCTATAGTGTTACATGCAGTTAATAATGCAGGGCTGTTCAAATAGGGCAAGCGTTGTGTCAGGAACTGTACATCGGTTGAAGTATGAAACATACTTAACTTATATATATATACATATATATGTACGAGTCAGTCTCATGAAAAATAGGCCAATTGGTGCATGGGGAAAAGATGTAGGCATCGACCCTTGGATGTCGGCATCGATCGGCATACCTATAGTTTAGCATTGACAGAGGTGTTGGAAAGTTCTTAAATTTATCCTGAATGTAAAGGTAGAGAAAATACAACAACCCTATTCGTTTCTAGGATAATTTAATATGAAACAAAGAAATGCACTACACTTTAACAATTGCGACACCGACATCTGTTAAAGATGTCGGCGCCGACCATTGAATGTTGGCATCAAACCGCATAATTATAATTTAGCATTGACAGAGGTGTTGGAAAAGTTCTGAAATTTATCCTGAATGTAAAGGTAGAGAAAATACAACAACCCCATTTGTTTCTAGGATAATTTAATATCAAACAAAGAACTGCACTACACTTTAACTATTGCGACGACATCTGTTAAATTGACCAAAATCGCTCTTTGAAATTCAACAAAAACAGGTCATTTAGACAAATATATTGATGAACCCTTTTTTTAATGGGTTTCCCTCAATGTGTAGTCCATAGGATTTTGTAAGGAAATCTCCATAAATGCAACCTCTTTTTTTTTAACACTACATGACCAAAATGGAAATTCTACCTTATTTGTTATTCTTTTTAGGCAACAGGTAAGATTTCCTATTTTTAACATTTTTAAATATTTGTAACCATGGTTTTCACAGCATTGTTCCTTACAACCTTTCACATGCAGGACACTTTAATCCAGAGTATTTTGGAGACACATTCCCACTCTTTTGTGAATTTTGTTATTAAAACCACCAATTGGCCCATTTTCGTGAGACAAGACTCATACACATAGATAGATACAAATATGCATACTCGGCACATATGTAATAAATTATGTAGCCTGTATATATATATATATACACACCTAAATAGGCTTATACAGACAAGCACTGTGCTGAACTGAGCAATTAGGGAGTAATATGTGTGTCGACTTACCTCTTCGCACATCGACAGCATACGCCGTGTACTCTCGAGAGACTGGAAACACAGATAAAAGGCAAATGGTTAGAGATAAAGAACATGGTACATTGTACATGCTTGGGAATAAATCTGACAAAACATACGGCAGATATTGAAATAATAGCACTAGTATTTTGTTGGTTTATTTAACGACCCCCCAGCACAAAAAAGTAAACATCGGCTATTGGGGGTCACTTGTAATGACAATAATAATTACAATTATTATTGCATATATTATTATTAGAAAGTAATTACAAATATTATTACACATTTTATTACACATAATATTACAATTATTAAAATTACTATCATAATTATCAAATTAGTGTTACAATTATCAAATTATTGTTACAATTATCAAATTATTATTACACTTATTATTATAATTATTATTACAATTATGAAAGTTATTAAACAATTATAACTAATTATACTAGTTGTATTACGACCCATCTTAATAATATGTATACACAAATATCAGTGTGTGTGTTGTTGGCATTATCATAATTCTAAGTTAATAATACAGATCAATAATATTAGTATGTACTACATCCGAGGTAATAACAATAAAGCTAAGTTAATAACAGAAACTATTATTAGATTTACATTGTCGGCAATGGCGGATTAACTAGCACCAAGTGATATATAGCATTAGATATAAATTACAATAGAAACCTCGCATGTCCTCCGGGGTTGGTTGATTGGTTGGTTGTTGGAGTTTTACATCCTGGCAACATCTAAGGTCATATCAGAATGGGTACCAATTTCTGACAGTGCACACTTATGGCGACTTTACAGAACTGCCCCACTGGGAGACCAAGCCACCAGCACCATGACCTGATATCCCACTCAGTCACATTATCCTGACACTGAGACAACCAGTCCTTGCCCTATCCTAATAATGCTGAGCGCCTGGCTAGGAAGCGACAAGTATCAATTTTGTTTGACTCGACCGAGAATTGAACTCCCCTCCTTCCTCATGGGATGCCTGCACTTCACAGATCCGGCCAGCGTGTCCGGTGACCTCCGGGTCCCCTAGCCACCACCCTCCTCCACCCCCACCCTTCCTCCACCCATCCCATCCTGCTGTGGGTGGGCGGAACTGGAAGGATGCCTGGATTGCGTAACGGACACTGAGGCAGTGGAGAGGTGGGGTGGGGGTGGGGGTGCAGGTGTCGGTGAGTACCTGGTTTTGTGCATTGTTTGCGCAGGTCACTAGTCACCCCCGACAGATCTCATTTCCGGTGCGGGACGACGAGGAGGATGGGGACAAAGCCGACTGCACCCCCCCACCCCCCGACTTCCCTCACTACCCCCTCCCTCCAAACACTCCTACACTGCAGGCTGGTTTGTTTGTTTGTTGTTGTTTTACGTCCTAGCAACATCTAAGGTAATATCAGGACGGGTACTGACTTGTGACAGTGCGCACTCATGGTGACTTTATAGTGCTGCCCCACTGGAAGACCAGGCTGCCAGCACCATGACCTGATATCCCACTCAGTCACATTATCCTGACACTGAGCCAACCAGTCCTTGCCCTATCCTAATAATGCCGAGCGCCAGGCTAGGAAGCAACAAGTATAAATTTTTAAGTCATTGGTTTGACTCGACCGGGGTTCGAACCCACGA
>JASIRB010000189.1:0-23737 GCA_030323885.1 Branchipolynoe longqiensis
GTTTACTGCCGGGAACAAGCTGAATCGCTTCATCTATACTACCTCGCGAGGTGGTATAGATGAGGCGTTTCATATGAAGCGATTCAGCCCTAAAACACCACAGCCTCGCGTCTACACGGGAAATGTGAATCGATCTAGGCAAATGGATTTATATGAGGCGTTTTAAATGGCCCGTGTAAACACGGCTTATTAAACCATCCCATTTAGAATGTGCAAAAACTAAGTTACATACGTGTCCTAATATAACTGCACCAAGAGCAAATGTTCTATTTAGAATGTCTGAAAACTAGGTCACGTTTGAATCCTGATCTGCCGGGATGGAAACACACGATGGGGTGCTTAGAATATATGCACATTGGCAATTAGGTTCATTGGCTGGATTCTACTGTTTCGTTATATGGGGAAAATGCAGAAATGTTCATATTAGTTGGGTAGCTGAAACGTTTTAGTGTTATTTTTTTAGGGACTTATGAGGGGCATAAGTTGAGTAACAGGGGAATTTTCAATAGCGGACAATTGGTCTTCCTCATTCCAGTGCTCCTTCCCCATATCCTACTATCCTAGTAATGCTGAGTGCCAAGCTAAGTAGCGACAAGTTAACATTTTAAAGTCATTGGTTTGACTTCGCCACGCTCGAATCCCATGACCTACTAATATGGGAGGCAGACAGTCAACTCATTCGGCCATCCCATCTGGTTTCAAAGTCAATATCCACACGTAATGCCCACCGGGGTAAAGTAACCAATCATGTGTCCTGATATTTACATGGCAGGAGGAGCAACGAGATTGCAATGGCTACCACCAAAACTCGGGGTAAAGTAACCAATCACGCGTCCTGATACTTACACGGCAGGAGCAGCAACAACATGGCAATGGCTACCGCAAAAACTGAGGGTAAAGTAACCAATCACGTGTCCTGATACTTACACGGCAGGAGCAACAACCAGATTACAATGGCTACCAACAAAACTGGGGTAAAGTAACCAATCATGTGCCCTGATACTTACACGGCAGGAGCAGCAACGAGATTGCAATGGCTACCACCAAAACTGGGGTAAAGTAACCAATCATGTGCCCTGATACTTACACGGCAGGAGCAGCAACCAGATTGCAATGGCTACCACCAAAACTCGGGGTGAAGTAACCAATCACATGCTTACACGGCAGGAGCAGCAACAACATGGCAATGGCTACCACAAAAACTCAGGGTAAAGTAACCAATCACGTGCCCTGATACTTACACGGCAGGAGCAGCAACCAGATTACAATGGCTACCACCACCACCACGAGTGCGACTGGTGCCAACAGAATCGTGGCGACTACCCGAAATGCTTTCACGCAGCAGCCCCGAGTGCAACATGGTGACACTTCCCCTTCCGGTGAGTCAGCAGATGACTCCGACATCATTGCCTGTCATACAGGGAAGACAGCCAAAGTTAACACTTCATTTTAAGAGTTTAACGTCCTTGTGATATTCTAAATGATAACCGGACGAGTATCAATTTGTGACTGCACTCTCATTTGCATTCATAGTGCTGCTCCACTAATTACAGTGCCATCCTGGCCCGATTGATATTGTCGTGGGGGTGATGAAAATGGGAAATATTGCGCCTAGAGCGGGACTCGAACCCACATCTCTTTGCATTCCGGGCCAGTGTGCTAACCATTTACACCACCTAGCTAAGTGATATAGAACACATACCCATGTTTATGTCTATCTGGTCACTTGCCTGAGAGGTCAGTGCAGACCACTACAATAATTAACTCATTCAAATCGCATATACTATAATACGATAAAGTATACTGAAGCGCGTCATGTGATGTGTATTGCAAAGTTTGCTAAGGTTCGTATATTTGAATTAGTTTCCCGCAACAAATTCCCATTATAATTAATACTTTTCCAGAATCCCCACTGAAGTGAAGGAATGAATGAGTGGGTGATTAAGGTATTACATTCTAGCAACATATCAGGTCATATTAAGGATGTGTGCTGACTTGTGACAGTGCACCACTCATGGATACTTTATAGTGTTACTCCACCGTGATACCGTGGTACTGGCACCATGTCCCAATATCCCACTTGGTCACTTCATCCTGACATAGAGCTAACCAGTCATTGTCCTATCCTAGTAATTCAAGATGCCAGGCACGGTAGTGACTGGTTAAGATTTTGCAAACCATTTGCTTTCATTCAGCCGAGGATCGAACCATGAGTTCCCGCACAGGAAGCAGACACCCTTACCAAGTTTGTTACCACATCCGGTTTGGAGAGAAGGACAAAATAAAGATAATTAGGTGCACCAAAAGCCCTGTTTACATGGGCGATTTAAAACGCTTCATATAAAACGACTTGCCTAGATCGACTCACATTTGCCGTGTAGATGCGACGCTGTGGCGTTTTAGGGCTGAATCGCTTCATATGAAACGGTTCATCTATACCACGTCATGAGGTAGTTTATATGAATCGATTCAGCTGGTTCCCGGGTGGCGATAGTATAAAATAGTAGTGCTTGCTGGCTACAGGGGGAGCAGTAACTAATCGCTGGTGCCCGGCAGTGTTAGGGCCCGATTAGGCCGAAATGTAGTGAATGCGATCATATTTAACAGAATTACAGACTCAAATAATGAAATTTAATTTAATTAACCTTAAATTCCAAGCGATATTAATGTAGCAGCTACATCGACGTCGAATCGACTTGTGTAAACTAAGCAAATAGCAGTGCTTGCCGGCTACAGGCGCAACACTTGGCTGCTGGTTCCCGGTCGCCGACACACTTTCAAACTCGCTCGTTTAAACGTGCCACTACATCGCTTCATATAAATCGATTTGTCTAGATCGTTTCACAATTCCCCATGTAAACACGGCTAAAGTAACCAATTGAATTACCTACAAGTAGAATACGCGGAAGACTTTGTCCACACATAAGACTACAAATACCGAACCGACGAAACCCCACTTTATGTGTCGCACCTTGTATGTTTTTGTAAGGATAAAGTATGACCTCTGGTAGAAAGTAACTGAAATAATAGAGCCTAGTTTTAAATTAGACATGCGAGTTTCTTAACGACCGTAGCGTAGTCGCTTCGGATTTGTTATGAATAAAATAGCTATTTAGCATTATTAAGCAATTTAAATAATACTTTTTATATACTGCTTAATTAAAGTTACAAAGCTCGATGGATTTGAGTTTCTTCCATTCTCTTAGAAATAGATAAATACATTACGTTGGTCATTATAATCTAGTTTAGTTTAGTTTGAATTAACTTTTATTTTAAATGTTCAACTTTGGAGATGTTTGAAGTGAAAACATGACAAATTAATTTTCGCAAGCATATCAAAGTTCGGACACCATAGATTTAAGCAATACCAGGCTCCATTAAATTGGCTTAGCTTCCACTTTATGAATCAACTAATGCTTAGTAAATGTAGCAGTTGTCACTAGGAGATACTTTAAAGCTGCATAGTCCGACGAAAACATCAAATTTTCAAAACCAAAACATTTATGTATATTTTATTCTACATATCTAACATAGAGACAGGTGTGGCGGTTTCAGCGCCCGGTCAGTTTCAGCGCCCGGTCGTGGCTTCTGCGCATGCGTGGATTTTAAGAGCGTCAAAACACCCGTGGCCTCGCCGGCTACAAGCTCAGCTGTAACTATCGCTGGTGCCCGGCAGTGTTAGGGACCGATTAGGCCGAAATCTATTGAATGCGATCATATTTAACAGAATTACATACTCAAATAATGAAATTTAATTAAATTAACCTTAAATTCCAAGCGATATTAACGTAGCAGCTAGATCAGCGTCGAATCGCCGAGTGTAAACTAAACAAATAGCAGTGCTCGCCGGCGACATGCTGCAGTTTGCAGGGCCTCTTAAAATCCGCACATGCGCAGAAGCCACGACCGGGCGCTGAAACTGACCGGGCGCTGAAACTGCGACACCGGTGCACTTATCCAACATTTGTCACCACACATAGAAGGCATACTGAAATAGTTTAATGGAACCTGTTGCTGCAGAAGCCCATGGTGTCAGAGTTTTGGTGTGCTGCCAACATTAATTTGGCATGTTTGCACTTCAAATATCTCAAAAGTTTTAAAATAAAAGTTAGTTCAAACTAAAATAAGGTACATTAACAGAATCAGCCTAACATATTAATTTCAGAAAATGACAGAAACTCAAAACCATTGGACTATTCAACTTTAAATACAATGAATGGTGGAAACAGCAATTCGATCAAGTTGAAGACTTACATATGGTAGATAAAAATAACCTACAAAAAACCCACTGACCTTTGATCTAGTGTGACATATAAAAAAGACTACGCTACAGCTATTCTGAATTGATTTGTTTGTTACATTCATTGATGAGGCAAGGCAAATTCCAATCGCAGACAAGTGGTCTTACGGGTGTCACTGCTATTTGCAACATCCTAGTGTAGTCGTCTGTACATGAGCTCCACTACCACACGCTGGTGGCAGACACTACGCCGCACACCTACGCAGTTACACTGAACTGCGCTAGGTGGCGGCATGCTGCCCACTGGGCAAGGCCTTGACTGGGCTGCCCTCTACTGCATGTGGCTAGCACACCCCCCATCCACCTATAGAGGCAACATTGGACCTAGCGAGTTAGGGGGCAGGTCAGTTGACTGTTGACGCCGCGGAGAGTGGATAGGTTTTGTAATAAACCAGTTAAAGCATACTGTTACTCAATCTTGGCGTTCTTCCGTGAGGGCCTGGCAGTGTGGTAGACCATGGGCTATCACACTAGTAATACTGAGAGCCAGGTTAGGTAGTGACAATGATAGCTTTTCTAAGTCATTGGTTTGACTCGATCAGGGTTTGAACTCAGAATTCGGACCCCACTGACTGCCAAAACGGAAAGTGGGTGCTCAACTCATTTGTCCATCCAGCCTGGTACACTTATCGGTGATGTTCTAATGATATCCATGTACATATTGAAACTCTGTACCTCCAACAGATCATGCTCTAAGAGTGCTATGCATACAGTTGTTAGACGAACACTTACTTTATATCAACGATGTTCTTGTATTGTCGGGCCTATAACTGTAGAGCAATTCAACACGACTCCAGGTTGCACTCCCTACGACACGCCACCTGGTGTGGGGACTGCACATACAGCCTGCCTGCCACATCCGTGGGGTAGATCCAATTTGAACAGCGCTTATTATGTAAAATTAACACCTCCGCATCTGTTCAATACGGGGGAAACGGGACGTAGCTCAGGCAGTAGAGTGTCCACCTGTGAAGGTGTCGGTGTTCCTATCGATCCTGATCAGGGGACCCATTTGCAGTTTTGGCTATTTTCCATTCCAACCAGTGGTACTGGGACACAACTGGTTCATTAAAGGCTGTGGTATGTGCTGTCCTGTCTGTAGGAAACTGCATATAAAAGACCCATTGCTGCTTATCGGAAAGAGTAGCCTATGTGGCGGAAGCAGGTTTCCTCCAAAGAAATATGCTAGAATGACCATATGCTTGACGCTGAGTAGCTAATGATAAAAATTAATGTGCTCTAGAGGCGTCGTTAAAAAAACAAAAAAAACCTAAACACATAAAACTGCTCGCTGCAGGATTATCAGCGTTAGGGCACCCCATCAACAATACGCAGACAACACAATGACTCGGTATTATGCATAGAGATCTACCCGTGATATTTGCATAACCAGCATCAGAATTCTGTTATTGGGATTTTATATCCTAGCATCATCCAAGGTCATATCAGAACGAATACCGACTTGTTTTCATTTAGAATATCTCCAAGATTAGCCATTTAAGATTAAAAGTTATTTTAAACTAAAACAAAGTAGCTCATAATTATTAACCCAATTATCTTTAAACATAATGACCGGAACTACAAACCATTAGACTATGCAACTTTAACTTTGTCGTGGATAGTTGTTATTGAAGCGATTGTGCAAAACAAAAACAAAAAATGTGTTGAATTTAATTATGCAAATTATTTATTGCCCATCAGTGCCTCTGTCTGGTTCACTGGGACCGCATGCACATGGAAATACATACTTAGTAGCTAACATTAGGCCAACAATTTTCAATTAGAATATATATAACTAATTTAACAAACAGTTACTGCAAACTCGCAGATACATCAAAGAATCCACTTAGCACACAAAAACAATATATGTATACTTTTTTATTTCACTGAAATGTTAATTTCAATGTCGATTAAAACAAAAAACCCAATATATATATAAATATTTGATCGACATATTGAAATATGTTAATTTCAACATGTCAAAAAAAAGAATATAGACTCTCTCTATATATTTTTTATCGACATACTGAATCAACATATTAGAGTGAAATAATATACTATTCATATATATAGGAGGTAAGCTTATATCATTTAGGACTGGCTTTATATACGAAAGCTTTACAACCTGGTTTGTAATCACAGAAATGGCATTGAAAAACGCTGAGTCATGCATCAAACGCCAGTGGTTTCCAAGCGCACAACTAGGCATCCATGGGAAGGTATGTTCCCAGCTGTCATTCATTGATCGGTTCAGCACGCATGCGTGCTGACAGTACGTGATTTGCTAACAATATCACCTAGGAAACGACCGAGGCTAAAGTTACAAATTACATTATTATTTCTATTGCTATACAAATGCTGCACTATTTTGAGCATGGACGCACATTGGGTATGTGCGATGTAGATTTCGTGGTTATATCCATTAATAGCTATCGATTCAAAAGCAAATACAAATGTTAATTTAGGCCTGTGTTATTGCTATCTGTGAAAGAAGTGTACATGCTGGTTGGCCTACATCAGTGAATGCATCAGCATTCATATACATGTACATAATGTAGACTGTCCACAGTCCTACTCTTCGTTGTACATCACGATATATTCAATTCAATTCAATTCTTTATTTCAGACTCAGGATTATGATAGTTACATATTTTGGTAGATATAAAAATAAATGTGAATAAGATATAAGTAATAATATGATTACTACCATACTAACCAATATCAAAATGTTGGTCTACATACAGTAGTTTGTACCAATGCCTCCATATGGCAGACATAAATCTGAGATCACTCTTTTCTATTTTCACAAATCCCTGTATTATAGCATTTTCTGACTTGTCAAGTCTAGTAATAAATTTGAATATTAGATTCCAGATAACAGCCTGGAAGGTTGGCACACCAATATTGCCAAACAGCTGACTAGCACTGTGATAGCACCCATTCGTATAGATCCGGTTCAACATGCGATGCTAACCTGCCTACACTTCGTGTTTTCCAGTCCCCATTTCGCGTCAACACGACCAACTCTCACGTGATGTGGTACCTATTTGCGGCACATCGAGGGAGACATGTTTAAAATACAGTACAATCGAACAATACAAGAAAATATCACGGGTATTTATCTTTAACCACAGGTTTAAAATGTCCAAGTGCACAATGTCAGTGCTGTCCTTTGCAAATGTCCCGCTGCTTAGCCTCCTCTACGACATAATGGCTCTGGCTCGTCACAATAACAATACATTATGACTCAATAGTAATAACAATCTTAACCTACATGCACATACTTTACACGCGTCCACAGTTCCCGACTGCCTCACAGGTCTAACCTGTCTGCCGGTCTACTCACCCGGCCTGACCTAGTTAGATTAGCCGCATTGTTTACATTCGCCTGCGCCGCTGACACACTTTGTGCCTGCCCGAGTAGCTCGGGCTGCCTCCATTCTGGCTTATAATCTGCACCCTGTTCCTATACACCATATTTCCTGACTCATTCAAAATCTGATACTCTCTACCCGACACCCCTGTACGCCCCAGAATCACCTCTTTTTTTCCACTCTCCTGTGTGATTCCTATACTTGACATTATCACTGGTTCTCATAGGCTTGTGTGGCTTACCGCACTTCTTGTCATGAAAACTTGTCTGACCCTGCTGTCGTTTCGCTGTCTGTGCTTTCTTCGGGTTTTGCATTTCGGGTATTAAATTTTCATCCGCCATCGGCAATCTCCTTCTCAGCCTTCTGCCCATGAGCAGCTGAGCAGGAGATGCATTCCAGACGAGCAACGTAGTGTTTCTGTAATTTAGCAAAGCTACCTGAAAATCTGTCTTTGTGTCTTAACATTTTTTTAACATGCTTTTAACCGTTTGCACGAATCTTTCGACTTGGCCATTACTTCAGGGATGTTGCGGACTTGAATACGTGGCCGTAAACCCATAGTGTCTTGCAAACTCTTTATACTCATGGCTCTTAAACTGCGGACCATTGTCTGAAACCACCTGGCTCGGAATACCATGCCTTGCAAAGTTATCCTTCATAGCCTCGATGACTGTTACAGACGCTGTATCTTTTAACAACGTTACCTCATGATACTTCGTGTAATAATCTACAGTTATCAGGTAATTTTCATGATTTATCTAAAACAAATCTGCCCCTATCTTTTCGTAAGGTTGACATGTTATCGGGTGGTTCACCAAAGGTTTGTTGTACAAATTTTTCCGATTATTCTAACATGTGTCACACCGACTGACTTTATCTTCAATTTGTTTATTTATGTTAGGCCAGAACATGCAGTCACGTGCCAACTGCTTGGACATAGTATGCCCAAGTGCGTCTCGTGCAATGCTTCAACATTTCACCGCAGAGCTTTGGAGGTACCACAACCCGATTGCCTTTCATTACTAAGTTGTTTTCTACAGTCAGCTCGTCTTTGTATTGAATGTTTGTATGCGTATGATGTCCCAGCCACTCTCAATCTGCGTTATTAACATGGACATTGATACATCTCTTTCATATACTCGGACTATTTTACTTAACAGACTGGATGATTGCATGTCCCCTGCAGCGATGCTGAGTGTGTCATCAAACAGGTCAGTGTGACCTACATTGGCACTGTGTACTCGGGACAATGTGTCTGCAAAGAACATTAGAGAACCCTTAACATGACACGATTTAACGTTGTAATTTTGCAAACGGATTGGCATTCTTTGCATTCGTGCCAACAGTTTATGAATGGGTTTCTGCATTATCGCCACCAACGGTTTGTGGTCCGTTTGAATTTGAACTTCCTTGCCAAAGATATAGTCATGAAATCTCTGGCATCCAAAACATATGGTGAGCATTTCTTTTTCAATAGTGGCATACCCACACTGCGCTGAGTCGAGTGCACGAGATGCAAGTGTGATCGGTTTGTCTCCCTGCATTAACACATCCCCTAACCCTGACTGACAAGCGTCTACCTGAACAACAATGGGCTTCTCGACATTGTAGTACACCAACACAGGAGCAGTCTTCAACTTTTCTTTCAGCTTGTCATATGCAACTTGTTGTTCGCTCTGCCAGTGCCACGTGGCATCCTTAGCGAGGAGCGTGCGCAGTGGTTTGGCAATCTCGGACATGTTAGGTATGAACTTGTGCACATACCCAACCACGCCAAGCTTTGACTTTCGCTAGGCAGACTACCCGGCGGTGTTCGTATCCACAGTTCTGACAATGGATCTTGAATTCACCTGCACTGGCGCCACCAGCCTTCCAAGATGGCGGCCCAGACGGACGGACCACCGGTGCACCGGTACGTGCAGTCGCATATCTATTCAGAAAATTGACTTCTTTGGTTTCAATGTCTGATTTTTTGTCCTCCAACTGATCAGAACTGAACTCACTGAGCTCACTGAGCTCACTGAGCTCAGACATTTTTGTGCACTTTTCTAACCTTAGATCAGCTGTTTGCAGCATTTTGTTCCTTAAATTTGTTTTCTTCACGCCAGCCACTAACCGATCGCGCAACAGCAATTACTCCACCTGTCCATACTCGCAATCTTTCACTCAGTCCCTTAACGCAGTAATATACGTGGACATGTTCTCAGTAGCTTGGTTATGAGTATTGAAACGATAGCGTGTTACCTTTTACCTGTACAATACGTCTGAAATGCGTCGGTGAGCGGTCCAATCTTGTCTCGTTCAGCGAGCGCGATGGACATATTGGCAATGACCTTCTACACTTCCTCGCTGGGGTGCTGAACCGCCCCAACCACACACCTATACCCCAACCACACACACACCCCAACCACACACACACCCCAACCACACACACACCTACACCTTCACCACACACCTACACCCCCACCACACCCCCACCACTCACCTACACCCCCAAGACAGACACACCACACACCTACACCCCCACACACACCACACACCTACACCAAATCCCTCACCACACACCTACACCCCACCACACACCTACACCTGACAATACACACACACACCTACACCCTCACCACACACCTACACCCTCACCAAACACCTACCCCCACCACACACCTTTACCCCCCACCACACACATACACCCCCACCACACCCCTAAACCCCCACCACACATACACACCACACACCTTCACCCCACCACACACCTGCACCCCACCACACACCTACACCACATCCTTAAACCCTCACCACACACCTACACCCCCATACCTACAACCCACACAAACTACACCCCCACCACACACCTCCACCTCCACACACACACCCACACACTACAACCCACCACACACCACACCCTAACCCTCACCAAACCTACACCCCAACCACACACACACCTTACACCCCACCATATCCCTAAACCCCCAACCACACACTACACCCCCACCACACCCCTAAACCCTCACCACACACCCAACACACACCTACACCCCCACCACATCCCTAAACCCCCACCACACACCACCACACACCTACACGACGAACACACACACACACCTACACCCTTCTATCCAACCATGATCGCCGACTTGGACCGGGAACGGGTGCTGCCACCTATTGTATAGCGAGAGAACTGGCTCATGAAAGCTCCCCATTCTAGATAGAAAAGGGTTTGACAAATTTTGACATTTTAGTTTTGAGCTACCGTGCGATGAACAAACATCTCTATGCGGTGGAGCGCGCATGCGCAATTATCTTGACATTTTGTAGTCTGCTTCTCTTGCCTCAAGCTTCGAGATCAAGCTTCACAATGCTACCATCTTTCAAGAAGTAAGCCATATGTGTTCAATACACGATAACACGGTTTGGCCTTATATGGGCATGTCCTAATTTCGCAAGAACGAGGCCACTTCCGGTTATAGGTAAACAAAGCGTGATAAGTTTGTCGGAACGCACAGTGCAAATCGTTAGTTTTATTCAAAAATAATAGAAATTCAGAACCCTAACCATATCAATTTAATATAATCATTTTTGTAAACATGTTTTCTATGTGTATTCCAATCAGTTTGTTTCTAGGTGTTGTACTTTTAGAGATATTTAACTTTTTCTCTCTGAAGATTGCTCACTGCCATTGACAATGCATTGAGTATGCCGGTACGAGCAGTGCAAAACGTCAGTTTGATTCAAAACTAATAGAAATCCAGAACCCTAACTATATCAATTTAATATAATCTTTTTTGTAAACATGTTTTCTATGTGTATTCCAATCAGTTTGTTTCTAGGTGTTGTACTTTTAGAGATATTTAACCTTTTCTCTCTGAAGATTGCTCACTGCCATTGACAATGCATTGAGTATGCCGGTACCAGCAGTGCAAATCATTAGTTTTATTCAAAAATAATAGAAATCCAGAACCCTAACCATATCAATTTAATATAATATTTTTAGTAAACATGTTTTCTATGTGTATTACAATCAGTTTGTTTCTAGGTGTTGTAGTTTTATAGATATTTCACTTTTTCTGTAAAAAGAATGCTCACTGCCACACTGGTGATACTGCCACGGGCGTTTGTTTACCTGCGAACACGAATTAGGTCAAGATGGCCGCCAAACCGTGTTTAGGTGTATCATATTGCCAGGGTAGCTAATGCGTTGTGGGTGACTGACGAGAGCAAAGGTTAGTTGGATTAAAGTTGCATGGTCCGATGAAACGTATTTTTTTCAAAAGCAAAACACTTATCTAAATTTAATTCTATACATCCAACTTAGATACTAGTGCATTAGCTAAGGATTGGGGCCAGCCTATTCAGAATAATCAGTGAATTTATTACCTCATCCCTTGGACACCTACTTGAAGCAGCCATTATGCAGGAACACTCATTAACGAAAGCTGGGGCCGCGTTCAGGGTCCGTCTCGGAGGCGCCTCGGAGGCGCCCGTGACGTCAGGCTAGTCTGAACGGATTAGCTGTTGGCCGCCTCGAAAATGGCGGCCTCCATAGGCGGCGGCCATTTGCAATCGAAATGCTGCGCTCTGATTGGATGAAACCACTGCAGGCGGCGGCCATTTTCGAGGCGCTGTTTTGTCTCCAACCTGAAAAGGGAGGCGTCTCCGAGACGCACCCTGAACGGAAATAGGCCAAAAAGCATCGCCGAGACGTCGCCGAGGCGCCTCCGAGACGGACCCTGAACGCGGCCCTGTTAAGCACCCCGCAAGCATCAAGGTCATTACGCATGCGCATTCCAATCCATTTAGGTAGCAAGCCGTACCATGGCCCATAACTACATTTACGCTAGCCAACCACACCACACACTATTTGATGAATACATGAAATACATTCATGGCATCCATCCTGATATGACCCTAGCTGATGGTAGGCCATCAACTATCACCATAATGTCACACTGGCAACATGGTGTTCACTGAAAAAAATCTTGCTGAAAAATATGAATATGAATATAAATCCATTAAAATGATACAAGCTAGCTAAAAAAAAACACCAGATTTTTGTAGATCATGTGTATGCGCCTGTACCTGTGTCTCATGACACATATGGAGGGCCATAGCTTGTGATTTTCAGGTTGTACGCAGACTTTTTCGGCGATAGAATAAAATATTATTAGACTAAATGGTGATGAAATGAAATGCTATAAAACATGATTATATTTGAATAAAAACAGATTGAAATCTCAGGTGATACACAGCTGCTTACCTGAATTTATGAAAGCTAGGCCCCCTGCCATGCGAGTTCATCGAGGAGAGATGACATTAATAGGACTATTGGGCTTCGAGGAATTCATGATCAGACTGATACCAGGCATGTGAGGCAGTCAATAGAAATGAGTGTTGGTTATTTGCACATATGCCATACTGATTCTAACATAGGATGAAGTGTTATAAATAAGGTCACATCTGAGCAGATACCAACTAGTGACAGTGCACATTCATGGTGAGTTTATAGGGTTGCTCCAGTGGGAATCTGTGTTTGTGGTACCTTGGCCCGATATACACCACTCAATTATATTATCCTGATATTAAGCATACTGGTCCATGTCCATTCCTTTTAATACCCTGCAGAACCAGGCTAGGTAGCAATAAGAATACATTTTGCAAGTCATTAGTTTAACTTGGTCAGAGCTCGATACCACGACTTCTGATGTGGGAAGCCAGCTGGTGCTCTTACTGAGTCGGCCATTTGTATCTGGGGAAGATATTGTTGTGTCTGGAAAACTATTTAGTAGAACTGGATTTTATAGATAGACTTAATCTATGTATGTTCAGGTGTGGTAACCACAGACTGCCAGTTTCTCTAAATAGATATTTAGTAGTAATGCACCATCACCATATACTCTGTGAGATCTAATTGAACAAGGCGATGAATTTCAATACGCTATGGTCTGTGTCCAGCACTGAACCAACTTAGAACCAAATATCTGAAAAGGGTCTATCAGTATTACACAAGACCAAATGTTCTAAAAATGTCATGTTTGCTTCTCACTAAAAACCCAAATCAATTGTCTAACCTTGCTAAATTTGTAAAATAAATAATGGCATTTTTCTAGTCTGTATATTCTTATTTAATTTGTTTATATATCTATAATTACAAACTATTATGCAGTAAGTATTTGCTATTTGATTTCCATTATATCTTGTATATTTCCCCATCCCCCCAAAATTTGTATTCCAGTTGAATGACATCTTTTTTCAGCACTGAGGTACTGGTCGTCTGGCCTTAACAATTATGGTGCATATGAACTATTTATGGATGAGATGATGAGGAGGTATGAACAATATAGACAATAGTAGGTTGAACTCAGGCATTACAAATATAGTGGGGATCTTATTTTGTACATGAAGACTGGAGAATAGCCATTTACCTTTAGATTATATCATTGATTTGATGATCATACATGTGATGAGACATTAATACAATGGGCATGACTTGCTGACACAGGTAGTAGTGGATTTTAGATTATGCAATGCAAATAATGGTTGCATGGTTCATTTAAATTGTCTTGGTCAACTATAGCTTTGCCACTAGTAT
Source organism: Branchipolynoe longqiensis (assembly GCA_030323885.1). Lineage (NCBI taxonomy): Eukaryota > Metazoa > Annelida > Polychaeta > Phyllodocida > Polynoidae > Branchipolynoe > Branchipolynoe longqiensis. Next base: position 14,261 of record JASIRB010000189.1, read on the forward strand.
ATGTTTTATTGGTTTAGTCAGGTGTTATAGGGTGGTGGTTATACTTTGATAGTTGCTATTTCTTTTACTCTTTTTTCCAGGGAGGATTTCAAAGAGGCAAAGGGAGGGGAGTGGTTTGGGATTAGGTATTCATTTCTGTTCTCAACTTTTGTGTTCTATCCAGGTAGGTTTATTAATGTATGTCTATGTTGGGTACTCAACCTTTAATCTATATTTGAATTGCAGGTAGGTTGTTGCATTTTTGGTTTTGGCAGAGTTTGTTGCAGGGAGTTGTTGATCTCATATCCTGTGTGGCGTGGAAAGAGTCAAAATAAAATCGTTGTCATTGTCATATAATAATATATAATCCCAATTTGACCTTATTGGACCTTTTTTTTGTGATGGGTGTATTTATGCTGCCCATAACAGTTAAGTCTATTGACTTATTTTTGCCGCTAGGCAGTAATAGTCTTGTGACTCCCCTTCTTTTTATCACTCTCAGTTGTTGCGTAGCTAACTACTGAATGCATTCTTTCTCTGTTTGTAAGCATTCTCCCACATCCCCCAAACCTCTGTGAGTTCGTTCTACAATCGGATAATTGTTTGGTTACCAATAGTTAATTTCTCTGAATGTCTTCACCTTGCTGTGTTAGTGGTCATTAGGTTTTGATTTAAAGTTGACCTTTTGTATGTATCATACCTATCATCTATACCCTCTAAAACTTTGCTTGAATTATCAGTGTATTTTCTATTTAATTCTTTTTCTTTTTTAATTCATTTTATTTGTTGTTGTCATTAGTCTAGCAGTGCATTTAACTCTCTTGTGATTAATGTTTTATGTTTCTATTGTCCCTGTTCTTCTTTCTTCTACTCCCAATGTATTCCATTCTCTTGCCTTCATGTACTCGGTACTGCTCTCATATGATCTGTTTTTGGCTCGGTTTATTATCAGTCTGGGGCCATCACTACCTAGCTCTTGTTGCCTTTTTTGTTACCTGCACCCTCCCAGGCTTCCTTGTCTCCATTAATGCTGCTATTTTGAGATGTGCTTTTCTCCTCTCATTTAGTGTATTGACTCTTGCTTTCCAATGGAGATCATCAGTTGGGTGTATATGTTCCACCTTCAGAGATATCTTAAGTGCTCTATTTTGTAGTGTTTGTAGTTTATCCAACATATTTTTGTTACCCCCCATATATATTACATCACCTTAATCGAAGTATGGTAGTATCATACCTTTATAAATTTTAATAGCCATATTTGTAGTTAGGTATTTTCTGGTATTCATTAATATACATATTTTGTGGTTTGCCTTCTTGATAACTTCTTTTATGTTATCATAGTAGTTTGGTTTCCTTGACGACGGTGCCATTACAAATCTAAGATGACAATGTGCCCACACTAGTTTTTTTCATCATTTGGATGATCGATTGAATTGTGCTGTTACTGTTAGCAATGTTCTCAAAAATGCATTACCATAAGTTGGATGATTTCTTATAAACAGCTTGTGATAATGCATTTATGATAGCATTGTTTGTTAACAGCATACTTCCTGATATGATCTTATATGCTGCCCGGAGTAACATTCTAACAACCAAGCAACCAATGTTATAAACAGACAACAATGAGGTTCAACAATAGGTGTACATTCTTACTGAAAAACACACGATACTACCGTCTTTGACACCGCCAAGACAAAGTAACCTTTCTAGTTTCAGCAGACACTTTTTTGCTTTTGGATGTTGGTTTCGTGAGTATTGTTTCGATTATTGTGTGTACATTTCTAATATCTACTTCTATTCTTTGTAGTATTAAAGTCTCATTCTTTTCCTTCGGCTATTTACAATTGTCTTTATCAGTGGCAAGGAGAAATAGTTTGAAACAAATGCGTTCTTATGGGTTAAACTTGGGTTTGGCCCAAATGCCTTCTTTCCTTGCGCCAACGTCGAACGCTCTGGTGGAATTCTTGCAGTTATTTGGCGTAAATACTGCTAGTGGCAGATTTGGAGAGAACAAGTTCCGTTTGTAGGTTCCTATCAAGCTGTTCATTATAATCATCGATTACATCCACCAGTCAAGACTGCCGTGAAGTGGCATTGCAATAAACAGAATTGAAACTTTTAAGCCCCGTTCACACTGGCGAGTTAAAACGCTTCATCTAAAGTTTGTTTGTTTGTTATTGTTTTACGTCCTAGCAACATCTAAGGTCATATCAGGACGGGGCTTCATCTAAATCGCCTTGTCTAGTTCGCTTCACATTCGCCGTGTGGACACTACGCTAAAGCGATTTAGGGCTGAATCGATTCAGCTAGATCGGTTCATCTATACCACCTCATGCGGTAGTATGGATGAAGCGATTTAGCTTAAATCGACGTGTATGTTATGTAGTAACATAAATAATTCAAACATGACAACTCTGTGCCTCTGGGCCAGGTAACTAACTCTCAGGGTAGCCTCCTGGTCTCCTGGCCCAGACACTCCCAGAACAAGTGCAGGTGGTTTACATTCTTAGCAGTCCTATGTCACTCACCAAGACCATGACTAACCCATGATTCTGCACCAAATAGGTGTTATTGAACTATGAATTTGGTATTGCCCAAAAACATTGTTAAGGTCCCAGTTGATGAATTGCAGGACTTAGTGGCATTGAATTGCGCATGTTGTGTAGTAACATAATATTCAACTTGGCACACTGTGGCTCTGTGCCAGGGAACTAACACCCAGGGTAGCTTCCTGGTTTCCTGGCAACCGACACTCCCAGAACCAGTGCAGGTGGAAAACATTCTTAGCAGTCCTACGTCACTCACCAAGAAGCACTCATAGAGCCCGGTACTGTGTCAAGTTATCCTGGTTTTAAGTCGACTATCGGTAAGAGCATCGCCTTCTCCAACTCTGTGTACCCTGCTGCTGGTGTCAAGCTACCTAAACCAAGGGAGTCGAGTGTTTACGTCGACCGGCTGCTGCCTACGTCGACCACCTCACTGTCTGCCGCTAACTTCACCGACTGACGCCCGTCTTCCATAGACGCTCTCTCGCACGTCTGCTGACGACCGCGCAGCTCTCTCAGCGGCCTCTCCGGACTGGTCTCTGGGTCATCCAGGTCGACTCGCAGCACCATCAGCGTGTCGATTGGTCGTTGACCGCGCAGCTCTCTCAGCGGCTCCTGCAGACTGGTCCCTCGGTCGCCGGGTCGCCTCGCAGCATCTTCAGCGTGTCGACTGGCTGGCAGGCTGCGCTTTGTTGACATCTGCCGTCTCGCTGGAGAGTGCTGTGTAGCTTCTGACTAGGACTTGGACCACAAGGACGTACATGTACATTAGCTTCCCTGCTTGCTACATCTGCCTTAAGGCTAACCTTCACAGAACTGTTTCTCCACTTTCTGCAAATCACAGTGGAAAGCTTCCAAGACAATGTATGTTAACTATGTCACCAGTATGTGTGTTGTGCATACTTCTATAATCAGTATCCTAGCTACAATGATGACATAACTACAGAAGAGCAACCTACTACCCTGTGTAATTAACGCTTCAATTCCTACTTAAGGGTGCTGAGTGTCGACTCACTAGGAATCAGACTTACTGCATGCTGCAGCCCGTCAGAGTAACATGACTACATCGTGTTCCTGCGTAATGTGCGACTCCAGGGATGGCGTTGTCAGCTTGATACAACTCTCTCTCTGTAGAACTAGAATAGTAGTAATCACTCACTGTCTGCTCACGTGTGGCTCGTCTAACTAGGATTCGGCTGCCGGGAGGTCTTACGTGTACATTACCGTCTCCTACTTCCTTGACACGGCTGTTCTCCTGTAGTCTCGGAACATCTGACTGGTATTCCTGTGCAGTGTGTAGTGTGGTTCCGGTACTGTGTCATCTGTGCAGCAGTCAGCGTACAACGGGAGTCTCACGTGTCTAGTCCGGGTTATCTGTCCCCGCCACGCTCCAGTCGAGGTCAGCCTGTGCGCGGCTCGGTACAGTGTCTTGACATGGTTAAGACACGTAAAGCAAAGAAAGGAAGGCCGGGAGTCCCTGCAACAGCCGGACTGCCTCCTCCAGAGCCACCGACTGCTGGAACTGCTAGCATCAGTGCTGGCGGTCATGTGGCCGCCCCCTCAGGCCCGGCGTCTACACTGGATGCAGTTACAGTGCAGTCAATGACGGACATGTTTACTCTGCAGATGACCGCTCTTACGTCCAGCCTGGATCAACGCTTCGCGGCGCTAGAGGCGCGCTCTGGACCTAGGCCGCGGTCCAGGTCACCACTGCTGACGTCCGGCCATCGGAGACTGGATCGAGAGGCCTCTCCAGCTCTGGCTCCGCTACCAGGCACCTCAGGCCGGGTCCCTGGTCCTGCATCGCGAGGATATGTACGTCCGGGGGCCCCGGCCACTGTGCTGGCTCCTGGCCTGCCCTCAGGAGGGGAGGCCTTGGGCCTGGGTCCGCCGCCGTTTGCACCCGTCAGGCGAGACGGGCCGCTGACGTCTCCGTATCTGACTGCTCCTCTTGACCGGGCCTACGCGGATGTAGGTCAGGACGACAGTCACTCTGGCCTGCTGTATGGTACTACCGCTGCGGGGGTTGACCAGGCTAACCATAACAGGGCTGCGCTGGAGGATCTAATATCTTCTACCGACTCCAGTCTCCGTCCTTCGAGAGGTAAGGTCTTGCTCATGCCTAATGAATTTGTCATACGGAACGATAGAAAAACCAAAGTTGGCCTTGGGGACAGTACTTGGGCTGAATATATGTCTGCTCTCTTCAGAATGTGTGGTTCCAGGTATGTCCCTGTGAGTTGGGTGCCGCATCTGCGCAAACACATGGATCAGCTGTGTAACATGGCCACTGAATGGGATTGGGTGATTTGCCTCACCTGGTCGGAAAGGATCTTCGCAATGATCGAAGACGGAAGATTGCCTTTTGGCTGGCTAGACATTCTGGCTATTAAAGACGTGCAACGGGATGTATGCACGGTCGGAAGCCGTGCAGCAGTCAAGAAGTCCATGGGCTTTGAGTCGCAAGGGGACTTTCGCTATAAGAGCTCGTATAGTAAGGAGGTAGATGGGTTGCCATGCACGTTATGGAACCTCGGGAAGCAATGTGGTTTCTACTCTTCCCACGGCATACTCCCTGACAGGCACGCTCACGTGTGCGGATGGTGCGCGGCTCAGTATAAGCGTGCTAATGGCCATAAAGAAATTGACTGCAATAACAAAAAGAAGGCGGCCTTAAGGATGGCTGACGCCGCTGCTGATAAGGGACTTGAGACGGGTTTTCAGGCCGCGGCCTAAGCGGGACCCAAAGGTTAGATCATTGTGAACGTACTGTCCCAACTGATGGTTCTGGCTTGGGTCGCTCTCTCGTCCGTACTACTAATTCTGTTAGGCCTGTTGACACTTTCTCTGGTTCCCATTTGCCGTTTGCTGATATTATGTCTGTTTTGCCTGCACCGCTATCTGTCAGTCCTGTTGTTCACGATGCCCCAATGGCCTGCGGTGCCACAGTTCCCTGCCGACTGCCACTGCCTGACAGGCACGCCCAAGCTCAGGCAGCCCCCTGCAGTAGCCATATTGCCTCTGGCTATGCGCCATCTGCTGACGTTCCATCTAACTTAAGTTTACAGTTGACTGTTCCTGGGCAAGGCCTGCCCCCGCCGCCGACTCCCGACTGCCATAGCTTACCCGCCCCTCGTACCACATTAATTGGTGTACCGTCGGGGCGGCCCCCCTGCCCCCCTGTTGACTGCTTGCTTGCCCCTGCTGCCTTGCATCCGCCACTGCCTGACAGGCACGCCCTAGGTGTACCGTCGGGGCGGCCCTCCTGCCGCCCTGTTGCCCGCTTGCTTGCCCCTGCTGCCTTGCATCCGCCACTGCCTGACAGGCACGCCCTGCCCCAGTCGGAGTCCAGCTGTGGCCCATTAAATGCGCCACAAGCCGGGCCCCCTAACTCATGCTCCATTGTCCATACTTCATTGCCTCTGCCACTGCCTGACAGGCACGCCCTATCTCGGTCGGTGCCCAGCTGCACGAGTCGGCCATCTGGTGGCAAAGTCACGCTCACCAGCACCCGCTTGGGTGGGGGATCTGGGTGCGGGGGGATTGTTGGTGTTGGCTTACTTAATGTCGACAGGCAAGGTAACAGGGCGGGGAGCGATGGGGCAGAGGAGTTCAGCCATCGGATCGCGTCGGATTCCACTGCTGTGGCTAAGGACAATAGTAGAATAAGACTTGTGACACGTACCATGTTTGTATTAACGTTAGTGTGTGAGGGTAGATTCTGGCTGGTAAGTACGATTGACCTTGAGGGCGATCTCCGTAGCGACAGGTTTGCTGCGGGTTTGTTTTGGCCCCTGCCAGGAGACTGGCGTGAGGGTTCGAGAGACGGGGCGGGGCTAGTTTTTTCCACTTCAAATGATTTGGCCGTCTTTGTGGGGAGTAGCGGTATGCCTTTGTCGCCAGATGCCCTGCTCTTCGGCCGTCACAATGACGGCCAGGAAAGCCTCTCTAATTCAATCCACGGAACGGGTCCCATGCCGGCCTGCCTGGCTGGCTTGTCCGTTGGCTCAACTCTTTCAGAGAGGTCCGGGCCCCCTTCCAGTCCTGTTATACCCGCCCTTCCCCCTGCCGCGACCGCTAGTGCTAAGCCTATGTCTCCAGTTGACTACTGCTCAATTCTTTTGTCAATGTGGCCGACCGTTGTTGCTGACGCAGTTAGGCCGCGTGACGTGTCTTATATGACTTTGTATTCGCAGGTCAGGCTGACTGGTCTCCCAAACTACATGTCGGCGCGCCTTCCAGTGCCGTCGGGATTAAGGATCGACAACTGGCGGTTGATGCTGGAGGATTATAGTGATAAGATGTTGATCAGTTTTCTAGAGTTCGGATGGCCGGCTGATTACGTTGGACTGACACCACCAACCCCGTCTAACAAGAATCACTGCGAAGGGCCAGAGCACTTCAAGTGGATTGATCGTTTCATTGACTTAGAGCTAAGGTGTAAGGCTCTGATTGGGCCATTCGACGTTTTACCTTTCTCCCCCTGGGCACAGGTCAGCCCCATTATGACGCGGCCTAAGAAGGACTCGGAGGAGCGTCGGATCATCGTAGATTTAAGTTTTCCCAAAGGTAGGAGTGTCAACTCAGGTATCTGGAAAGGTTTTTATCAAGGTCTGCCGTTCCGCTATTCCTTGCCGAACATCTTGGACGTGGCTAGAGAGATTACTGTGCTTGGCGCGAGCTGTTTTCTGTGGTCGGCCGACTTGGCAAGGCCGTATCGTCAGTTGAGGGCATGTCCTCTGTCAGTGCCATTGTATGGGATTACCGTTCACAATCAATTCTATTTTGACGTTTCTCTCCCCTTTGGGTGTCGCACAGCGTCCCTGGCCTGTGCCCGAACAACAGAAGCTGTGGTTCACATGATGCGGGGTAAAGGGTATTGTATTTTTTGTTACCTGGATGATTTTATTGGAGTGGCGGCGACGAAGCACCTGGCGGACGAGGCGTATGCGGCCTTTCTCGAACTGTCGCGATTCCTAGGGCTGGCGCTGTCGCTGAGGAAATGCGTCCCTCCCACTAAGACACTGATCTGGCTAGGATACGAGATACTAGTAGAGTCCATGCAGATCAAGATCCCGGGGAAAAAACTGGTGGACGTTATTGCCGAATGCCGATTGTGGCGAGTTGGGGTTAAAGTGTCTAGAAAAGATCTCCAGAGACTGGTCGGCACACTCCAATTCATTGCCAGGTGTGTCCTTCCCAGCCGCCGGTTTATGAACCGGATTCTGGATGCCCTCCGGGCTGCGCCGTTCAAAGGAAGACAGTCGTAGGCCCTGACTTGGTACAAGATGTTCAGTGGTTTGTGGAGTACGCTGAGCGGTCTAATGGGTTAGTCCTAATTCACCCTGAGCCGGGTCGCACCTGGACAATTGAGTGTGACTCCTCGCTCCTAGGCGGTGGCGCATTCTCCCCCACTCATTACATGTCTGAAGTCTACCCTAAGGTGCTCGTGGACAGACGGTATCATATCGCGCAGCTGGAGGCGATCAACCTGGTTGCCGCCCTGAAGACTCTTGCCCCCTCAGACCCTGAAAACTACAGCATTGTGGTTAACACTGACAATATCGCTTCACAATTAGTTTTGTCTACAGGTGCCGGCCGAGACCCCATTCTATGTGCCTGCGCACGGGAACTTTGGCAATTCGCTGCTGTTATGAATTGTTCTGTGTCTATAATCCATAAGCCTGGCCACTTACTTGTGTTGGCGGATGCCTTAAGCCGACAGTTCTCAGACGCGAGAGCCCGATCCACAGCTTCCACCATGTGCCGAGACCTCCGCCTGGAACGTCGACGGTTTGATTTTAGTGCCGCCCTATTAGACCCTCGGCTGTGATCTACCCTGGGAATATCGCTAATTTCTTCTGCCACTCTATTCCCAGGGTTTCAGCCGGATCTGCGAGGGAGGATTGCAGAGTTAATGAAGGCAGGCCTAGCCCCGGGCACCTGGCATAATAAACTACAACACATAAGGAAATATACTCAGTTTGCAGAAAGGACAAGTATGGACCCATATAAACCCTCCCAGTATGAAATAATGGCGTATACCGCGTACCTTGCAGATGATCTTAAGTCCCCGGGCGCGGTGCTTAACTACTTAAGCGGAGCGCGGACATGGGTCCAAATGATGGGTGGATCGCCAGAAAACTTCGACGCGTACCCGGTATCACTGGTCAAGCGAGGCGTTACGAGGTCAACGGCCCATGTAACAACTAGGGCGATACCCTTGACAGTATGTGACGTCGTAAATATTGTGCATTTCTTTTCCTCAGCAGGGAAGGTCGCGGAGGTACTAAAGGCTGCTTTGTTAATAGGTTATTTCTCTCTCTTGCGCCAAAGTAACATAATGCCGTCTGGGAGTCCCTATGATTCAGGGCACTGGCTGACGTGGAACGACCTCGAGCTGCTGGGCGATGACCTCATCATTACGGTGCGGTCGACCAAGACGACGTGGACCCCGGGGAAGGCGTTCCAGATTAGGATACCTCGCATTCCCTCTTCAAGCTGCTGTCCGGTGGGGGCGTGGCGGTCCTACGCTCGCCTGGGGCCCGGGCGGGCGTCGGGCTTCAGCCCCGCCTTCCTCCTGCCATCGGGGAGGCCCCTGCTGAGCGCAACTCTCACCGCGGCGATCCGTCTGGCTCTCACTGCAAGCGGGCACCCGGCTCCCGCGTTGGTGACCCTCCACAGTCTCCGACGGGGCGCTGCTCAAGCGTGCGCGGCGGCCGGAGCGACGGAGGCCGTCATCGCCCAAGCTGGTGGCTGGCGTTCCAGTTCCATTTACAACTACGTCCCTAAGGCACTCCTCTCGGCCGCCCCTTTTACACTCGCATCTATATTTGGTCGAGTGTAAAAGGGGGGGGGGGGTTCGGTCGTCTGCGCCTCAGAGCCTGCTGTAGGTGGGGACTTAACTTTCAACTTCCGGACTTAACTTCACTGCGGGTATGTGACTATCCTG
>JASIRB010003903.1:0-14464 GCA_030323885.1 Branchipolynoe longqiensis
GGAGAAACGCCTGAAAATTTTTTGTCTAGGGGAGTCTATAAAAGAAACCCAGGAGCATCTCCAACATTACTCTCTATTAGAGTACGAGAGACTTTCCACATGAGATAGGGCGAAACCCACATCTCTACCCATAGTCACACGGTGACCCGGGTGTTGACATAACCGCTAATGACCGGTTTGGTTCCTTCGAGAAACCCACTTGAGTGTTCTATCCTTGGTTGTTTATAACCAAATAACTCGTCCAAATTGGACCAACGAAAGTCTAACTTTCCATATTGAAGCTCTAATGCATCATAATTAAGCTAACCACAGTTTTTATTATACTTACTGCGTATTTGCTTGTATGTAGACTAATTTTGCCGGAGCAACCCAACGACACGTTATCCAGTCGTGAGTTGTTTATGCTAATTGCTGGTACCGGACGTGCTTACCTCTCTCCCTAGCCTGAGGCATATGACAATACATTTTTGGCCGAATTTTAAGGTATATGCCCACAATCAACTAATTTGTTTTACTTCTCTGCTCATGTCTGGCAACACTATTAAGTCACCATGAATGCACGCTGTCACAAATCGGTACCCACCATTATATGACCTTAGATGTTGTTAGGATGCAAAGCTCAAGCAAACAAAATCTGTTACATATCTGTAACAAAAGACTGAGGTTGAATAAACGAATACCCTCGGGATGGAAAAAATGGTGGCTTAATCCAAAACTTGTTCTTAAAAAAAAAACACCCTGATATAACTACAGCAAAATAGGATTTAAAGTATTTTATAATTGCATAGTTTAGTTATATTTCCATTTCATTAATCTGAGTTATTAAAAAAAAAAAAGCATTAAAACAACACCTAGGACTGGTACTGGCTGCTGTTATACTACAGGTACCAGCACAAATGTGACGTCATCGCTCCTAGCCAACCCCATCCAAAAGGTGGGTTACTGGGGTCGGGACATTTTGCACACGGCACGTGTATTTATTGACTCCACTCGCGGTGTTCGATTTAAAATTCTAGCAACTCGTGCGGCCCGAGTTGCCCGGGTCGTGTTATTCGAATACGGCCCTAATGGGGTGCTAATAGATCATAAACTTAATTGGAAAAAGCATATTAGTATGATTAAATCTAAATTGTCCAAAACTATTGCTGATATCGAAATGGTTTATGTCAGTAAATTTCTAGGGGTGCTAATAGATCTTAAACTTAATTGGAAAAAGCGTATTAGTATGATTAAATCTAAATTGTCCAAAACTATTGCAATTATGCACAAGGCAAAATATGTACTAAGCAAAAATGCATGCTTAATATTGTATTATTCATTATTTCTGCCTTATGAATTGTATTGTTGTGAAGTATGGGGAAATGCATATGAAACAAATATGGAGTGTATTTATTTGCTACAGAAGAAAGCAGTGAGAATTGTTTGCAATGTTGCATATCGAGAGCACACTAATAAGCTGTTCCTTGATCTTCATGTATTAGAATTAAAAGACTTGGTTAAGATCAAATCTAGTATGATAATTGACAATGCAAACAAAGGGCTACTGCCAACAAATCTACAGTCTTTATTCAAAATAATTTCAGATAGTAGCCATGACACAAGGCAGAGTAACAACCTAAGGCAAGTAAGTATTTGCAAGAACAAGTTTAAAGTCTCAATGTATCTGGGTCACTCTCCTGAAAACTGGTCAGCATGGGATGGGATTTTAAAACATCAATAAAAAAATGTCCTACTTATTTTTTTGCTTATACTTTTCATATTCATGTTCAGATTTGATGAAAGAAATAAGGGAAATAAAATAAACTGTGTGCAACTTTGGTCCTTTTAGTCATGAAGTGTTTTTGTACCAAAAAAGCCCATTTTACAGTCAGTCATTTGTAACATGACATATGGGACATGGTTGAATCCTTATTAACATCTTGTATTGCATTGATATATCAAACAAAACAGTTCCCAAATCAAAAAGGAAATATTTATTAACATGTATGCATGCCTAAATTTAAAAAAAAAAAATTTTGTTGTCGTCAAAAATAACATTACAAATTTCCGTCACACGTGTAACCAGTGGTGTCCTGATGCCACACAAATATTGTACAGTAATTATTCAGTGAATAAAGCATGGCTGGGAATTACTTTTTTTAATCAATATAAGCACTACATATTTCTGTATATTATGCCATGATTAATATGCTTCTAAGTATGATATTATTTAATTGTGATTAGATTTTGATTAAGCAGACTGTGTGGTGTCCTAAACATGTGACACACATGTTATACTGCCATAAGACATAGCTTAATCATGGACTACACCTTTATTTTTTATCTCATCAATTTATATTTTACATAGATGTAAAGGGGAGATTTCCAGCTTTCATTTGCAACCAAAAAATGTGAAAAATTCAAATATTAGATTTTAACTCTTCATGTGACACTTCTGGCCAGTTTTCAGGAGAGTGACCCATCTATATGTGGTATAAAAATATGGAATTCACTTGACAATAATATCAAATCTTCAAAAAACATTTATATGTTTCAACAAATGTATAACAAGAAAATATTTAAGCTTTATCAAAGGGAAAACATATAGTAGATAAATATTGAGATGTAATTTACAGTATTGAGGGTAATGTTGATATGCTTTTAACTTTTATTTTTCTATTTATTATTTCTATGGTATAAGCAATGTTCCTGTGTTATTTTTAAAATGGGGAAAGCACCTCATAAGTATTGTACTTCTGCTTTCTCCTTTTTCATGTGAAAAAAATTACTGATATAAAAAAATACTGATGTTCCCATTTAAGGCATACAATACCGCCACCTAGTGTGAACCTACATCAACTGTAGACCCAAGCGCTATTGTTTCAGCATGTGTAGTTAATGTGGTATAACTTACGTTTTATACCACATAGATGAAGTTCTAAGTTTTGGAATTGTCCTTAGAGTAAGCACTCAACAGTTACATCACTCCCAGGTCTCCGCCCAAACCCCAAAACTACGCACGGAACTTAGTTTGCTAGTTTGACGTATATTCAATAGGTGGCGCCACCTAACTCAGTCAGACAACAGCACAGACACCTGCATGAAGCGATGTTTGCGCTCCTATCCCGGGAATAGTGCCCATAACCAGGATAGCGGTGCAAAAACCATATGAACCGGTGTTAGCGCTATCCTCGCGATCCTGACCCCTCTTTTGTACCAGGGTTAGCGATACCCCGGCGAGAATAGCTGTAGACTGTGGGCTGAAAATGACCATTACAAAAAGCACACATTGACGAAAACGACCCCAGAAAATAACACAGATGGACTGTTCATTGCCCATATAAAATTATCTTATTATTTATGAGCATGACTATTTACTGCTAATATCAAATTATGTTATTTGCGAGTGCGACTTCGTAATAATGGAGTACTAAGATTACAAATTTACATTATTTCCTTTCAATTGAAATTTCCCCATCGTAGGCCTAATCAACTAGTCTTCCTCATTTCACTGCTCCTTACCCTATCCTAGTAATGTTCGGCGCCAGGCTAAGTAGCGACACATATAACATTTTAAGCCATTGGTTTGACTCGGCTAAGGTTTGAATCCCATGGGTCTGAATCCCCAAACCTGCCAAGTGCTTGGAAACTGGACGTTCAATTCCCTGAGTGTGAAGGCCCGGTCACATATACATTAGTGGATGTAGTTGAACGTAGTGGAGGCTAACATAGTTAAATGTAGTTGAATAGAGTTGAACGTAGTTGAACATAGTGCAATGGACCGGCATCTGTACTTCTCCGTGATGAGAACGTGATAAGAACATGTGTGGGCCGTGAGTTCCGATTTAAGCTTTGGACATATTCAAAAGAGAGGTACGTTTGAGGCAGACATAGCGTTCATGATGATAACGTACTGTAGCATACTCTAGCGTACTACTTAATGTACTCAAGCATACTCTAGCATACTCTATCATACCCTAGCATGCCCTAGCGTATTTTAACGAGCACAAAACCTTGGCCGTTCTGCCATTATCACATAGCCGTTAGTGGACGAAGTTGAACGTAGCTGAACGTAGTGGAGGGTAACATAGTTCAACGTAGTTCAACGTAGTTGGATATACCGGGATCTGTACCATAACATACCGGAATCTGTACCGTAACGTATTTATCCGTGCTATTAGGTGGGTGATCAACCAAAACATGCCGTACCTTGCCGTAGTTTAACGTAGTGATAACACATTTGACCCACGTTAATCTATCCTACGTTCAACTACGTTTAACTACGTTCACTAATGTGTATGTGACCGGGGCATTATCCACAACATTAGTTCTTCGAACTGCCACCAGGTGGTGGGTTGATAGTGAAAATAGTCTCAATATGAAAGCCATAATTCGTACTCTCGCGCTGAATTCAGCCAGGGCCCATCATTTCATTTAGAAACTAACTAAGTTAGGCGACACAATGTCAAGTATGTAGCTGATGATCTTTTTACTTAAAGTTGCATAATCCGATAACATCATCAAATGTTCTAAACCAAACCACCTACCTAGATTTGACCCAACACATCCATTTTAGATACTGAGACACTCATTACACATTTATTTCAGTTTGGTGCTCCTGTTCTACACTGCTCTTCTAGAAAATGGCCAAAACAAAGCCTATTTTGTAGATCCAGCATTAATTTCGTCGTGCACACCGAAATTCAATTAGCATAATTATTTTCACTTCAAATACATTAAAAGTTAACTTAAAAAAGTTAAGTTACTTCAAGCTGAATTAAATAGATTACACCGACCAACCTAATATAATTTACAGTAACCCGCCCCCCCCCCCCTAAAACATTACGTAATTATGCATTATGCAACTTTAATCGGGTTATGTCGGTAAAATTGAACACATTGCAGCGCCTACTTAATGGTGAAACCCCACTCCTGCCACCTGGCGGAGAAACCCCTAATACCCCCATCACACCAAACTAGTTCTCACTATGTTATTGAAAATGTTGCTGAACGGGCTCAAACTGTGTGCGAACGGAATGGACGTAGTAGCAACTTGCTACAGTCCGTTTACGAATAGAATGGACGGGCTAGAACCGAATGGTGCTCCAGAACTTTGAGCCTGCCCAAAATTGTCTTGCAAAATTGTTTTGAGAACTAGTTTGGTGTGATGGGGGTATTAGAAGGAATGCTGTCCCTTTGAATTTCTTACCTCTCCTGACAGCTGGATGGTTGGGTTTCGGGGTATTCATGTGCAACGTCAGGGGTGGTCCAAAGTTGTCAACATGAGAGTACTACTCTTCCAGACTCCCTGTGCTCCCCCCCCCCCCCCCCCCCCCCAAGTAGTACACATCAACATTTTACTACAGACCCAGATCAGGTGGCCAAAGGAGTTGAATGCCCCCCTCCCATTTTGGGACGTCATGCGATTCCACCCCACATATTTAAACCATGGTTGAGTCAAACCAATAACTTTAAAATTTACATTTGTCGCTACCTAGCATTGTGTACTATCTTTGGGGGGGGGGGGGTGTGTGTGATGAAAATGGGAAATATTATGCCTAGTGCAGGACCTACACATATTGCTGTTCCAGGGCTAGTGTGCTAACTAGTACACTACCTAGGCACCCTGATGCACTCACCCTATCCACACCTCTCTCTCCATGGGGATCCTTGCCAGAAGACAGTGCAATCTACTATAGGGCCAAAAACAAACAAAATCATCGAAAAAAATCATAATTTTATTAAACGCTAAAAGTCATACTTTAAGGCCCAGTCACACTTCACCGGATTGAGGAACCGGACAGAAACCGGACACTCTCTGGTGAAATACGGTAATGTACGGTTTATATACGGTTGGCATCCGGCATGTCTGTTATGTGTCCGGTGGTGTCCGTTGTGTACGGTGGGAAGTTTTGAACATGCACAAAACTTGCACCGGACACCGCCCGACTGAGGTGTTCGGTTGGTGTCTGCTTTAAGTCCGTTTAGTCCGTTTTGTCTGGTTCATGTCTGTTACCGATCTGTTACGTCTCCGGTTTGCTTCTTGCAGTGTCCTTTGATGGTGTTGCGGGAATTCGGTCAGTATATGTTTTCGGCGTGTCCGTGATCAGTCCAGTGCATGTCCGTTTGGTGTTCAGTCCGTCCGTTTGACATTCGGTTCTGGTCCGGTTCTCATCTGGTGGCTATTTGTGAATGTACGTTCCTTGTCCGTTTAGCATCCGTTTCGTCCGGCAGCCGTTGCAACAGTTCGACACATTTTGATCCATTTTGATACCGAACACCACCGGACTAGACAATTCTTTGTCTGGTTTATGTGCCGTTGCTCAATCCGGTAAGGTGTGACATGCACTTTACTGACAACCCCTTCCTTCCGTTCACATGCTTGGTACAACGGTGAAAATGTTGACAACGTTGGACGATCCTTTAGGCAGGTGAATGGGCAGATACTGTCTTTTTCACACACATTAGGCCTACCTGCGGATGTCAATATCGCCCCCCCCCCCCAACAACTGATATTTATTTAGAAATGCACTGCGTTCATTTAACTCCTGGAACCTATCTGTTACCAGGTTTACTGTTTCATGTTTGAATTCGTGGATCATGCGATCACTAATG
The DNA here is from genome assembly GCA_030323885.1 of Branchipolynoe longqiensis. NCBI lineage: Eukaryota > Metazoa > Annelida > Polychaeta > Phyllodocida > Polynoidae > Branchipolynoe > Branchipolynoe longqiensis. The sequence continues at coordinate 6,595 of JASIRB010003903.1, forward strand.
CCATTACATTGCAATGGTTGCTTGGTTTTTGGAGTTTTATGTCCAGGCAACATCTAAGATCATTTCAGTCGGGTACCAACTTGTGACAGTGTGCACTCATGGCGACTTTATAGTGCTGCCTCACTGAGAAATCAGGCTGCCAGCACCATGACCCGATATCCCACTCAGTCACATTATCTTGACACTGAGTGAACCCATCTTTTCCCCCATCCTAATAATGCCGAGCGGCAAGCTAGGCAGTGACAAGTATCAATTTTGTAAGTCATTGCTTTGACTCGACCGGGAATTGAATTCCCGGTATCCCGCATGGGAGGGCGGCCGGCCTGCGCTCTAACGGATGTATGAGAGGCACACGACAAACGCTTGGGCATGTTTTCCAATAGACAGGATCACGGTTCCGACTGTGCATGTGCTGAAAACGACGTTGGCAGCAAAGCAAATGCGAATGGCCATTGAGTTTGTCGATACGCATGGGGAAAAACTTCGATTTGATTCAAAATGAATAGAAATACATAGCAATTTGGCATAAACATGTATGCACACATGCAATATAATGATCTGATGAATATAGTAGCTAAGACAAAACTAGCCATAGTTAAACAGTTTGAGCTAAGAAACATACAATTCCACACAAAACAATCAGTGATATCCACATCACCATTATTAATTCTTGTTCTAAATATTAAACTGCCAAATGTGTCAACACACACTTGTTTCAGAGAAATATATAACCAACATCTGATTAACCGTACTAATTTTCTAGTTCTACATATGTCATTAACCTTAGGATATAAATAAAGACATGAATAAAATAAGTAAAACTGACTCTGGCTATGGCTCTAACACTAGTCTGAGTGGCCAGATTTGTCTATATCTAAATGCAAATGGAATAAGATGTGCATATTATATTAATGTAAATGCAATGCTGGATGAAAGATTAATATCTTAATTTATTATATATGTTTTTTTAGTTGGTGTTCTATGTTTCAAACAAGAGCTGAGATGAGCTGAAACTAGGACATTTCATAGCTGCACCCACTGTATTAGCATGTGCCATATGTTTCTCGCGGGTTTGTTTTGCTCTGATGCATCCCAAAATGCACCGCACCGCTGGAACCATGATGTAGTCTATTGAATCATTCCATCAGTCGCGCTCTATCACTGTGTTTGGCTAACAACAAGACTCGCATGCTTCATTCCATGTATCAACAAAATGCCATATTATATAACGATGCATGGCCATTCGCTGTATTGCTGTATGGTCCTTCTGCCATCCCCACAATGAGCATTATGTGCCTGTACCACAATGGCTCCTCAGCACAGTCATTTGTACCTACATGCCCGGAGGGAGAGTTTCAATGCCACTTATCCGCAAACATTTCGCGATCGGTATATCATCAGAACGATTACATTGACAAAGAAATCAGTTGTCTGTAATGTATGCAGCAGATCGCTTACTCAAAATTAGATGAGGATGTGATGTGTACCTTTATACGAAACTATTTCGGAAGGAGCCTTGTCATCAGTGGATCTCAATGAGTATCATAGTCAACACATACAATCAAAGACCCTATAATACTAAGACGGCTCACACAGCCTGTACTGTGTAATCAAAATGATCAAACCCACCACTTGGTGCGCTGGCTGTTCTCTTGGTTAAGCAGGTGCTATATTATATGTATAAATGTATATATGAATGTGAAAGATGTGTGATGATGGCGATGCTGATGATGATGATGATGTGTATTTGTTCATAGCAATTTCATATTGATGTGTATTCATACTTATCTATCTCATGTATAATATAATTGTATGTGTTTACATGTGAAACACCAACCAACAGCCGGCTGATCAAACCCACCACAAGGTGGCACTGCAAAATTTCCATTACCATTGGAGAGATAGGGAGTGAGCCGTCTTAGTATTATAGGGTCTTTGATACAATGTAGTAATAATGACTATATATAGTACTAATTCAATGTGTGTGTTGACTATGTTGCTCTTTGAAATTCATCTATATATATATATATATATACATATATATATATATATATATATATATACCTCTCTAAATCGATCGACCATGGGACCGACTTTAAGTGGTCCATTTAGGGAGGTGGTCGAATTAGAGAATTAGAATATCCTTACAATGGTATTATTGGGACCCAAATAAAGCGATCGATATAGGGGAGTGGTCGATCTGTGGAGGTGTCGGTACAGAGAGGTTTTACTGGTGTAATAATTGTCCATGTTGCCGGAAACATGCATAATTCAAAACCCTGACGACGGGCTTGATATGAGTGCCACCATAGATACCGTTCGTAGTGCGCGTTGCTATGTACAAAGTTAACTTCCGGTAGTAGATTCAAAGGCTTGTCCAGTCCTTACCTGGCCACCGTCGTCGACGGATCAATTGAGCTGAGTAAGAAAAAATTGTAAATCATGCCGAAAGGAGGAAAAGTCAAGAGTGTCGTTGGTCGATACTCCAAGGCCTTGCTGGAGTCAATGGATCGGTCAAACAGTTCAGGAAGTCGTACCGAAAATATTAATATTATTAGTCGTACGGTGTCGTCATCAAGGCTGAACATGGCAGACCTGCAGGATGGGTCACCATTACCATCAACGTCGAAGCAGCATGGAGCAACGATAGAGGAGATTGCACAATTATTGGACACTAAATTGACAAAGGCGCAGGCGCCTTTATTAACGAGGTTGCATACACTGGAATGCGCACAACATGGTGGCTCGTCATATGTGGGTCAATTGCCGGGCGGGCCGGATGTTGATAGTGATGACGTCGGAAGCAACATTGCGGTACCGGTCGTTAACACGACGGAGGAATCACCGTTGCGTCCGGCCCGGTCGTGCAGTAATAGGGCCTCACGTCGCTCAATAAAAGGTAGAGTACAAGTTTCTTCTCGTAATGTTGCTCAGAAGCGTACTGCAGATGATGAACAATTTAGCATGGATGATTCGGATAGCGATGATTCCATGATGCACAAACTCATTCGGTGGACAGGGAAATGGGCAAAACAATCTAAGAAACTAAAATTACTTCCTCATAAGTATGTAATACGTAATGAAAAGAAAGGTAAAGTAGGCCAAGGTGAATCTACTTGGTTTGAGTATTTAGCAGCTATGAGAAGGATGGTCAGACGTGGGGATGTGCCAATGGATTGGGAAGAACATATAGAGAGCCATATCGATTCAATCCTTGAGATGGCTCAAAATTATTCGTGGAGTACCTGTCTGAAGTACAGTGAAAAAATATTTAATATGATTTCTGATAAACGGTTGCCTGATGGTTGGTGCGATCAAGGTAGAATTATAGAGGTGCGTAGAGACATTTGTGGACTAGGTAATCGAGTAGAGCAGCAACCTGTTAAATCTGGATCATGGTCGACACAATCAGACTATAAAAAGGGTGTGGATCCCCGCCCTTGCATCATTTGGAATAAGGGTGGAACATGTGGATTCCAGAGTGACCATGGTGAAGGAGTGAGCAAGTACATACACATCTGCGCCTACTGTGCGTATAAGCTTAGGCGCAAGCGATCTCACCGAGAAACAGAGTGTAAACTAAAGCAACGTGCTAATGAACAAGTAGTGGACGAATCGTCTAACCGTCCCAAAAGTTTTTAATTAGCAGTTGGCAAGGGACTGCTGCTTCCAGCGAGACAGTGCGTATAACGGATGATGACGAGCCATGGTTGTCGATCAAGTCTACAGATGGCGCCTCCATACAGACATCAACTGGGCTCCCGGTCGGGCAGGGTGAGAATCAGGTCGGTCCGGTTGTTTCGTCGGTGTCATGTCGGCCTTCTAAGTTACTGTTGTCACCCTGCATCCCTAGTCCCGAAAATAGATATAATGTACCTTTAAATGATTGTCTTGGTCGCATACATAATGTCAATAATGTGGAGGTTTTAAAGTCCCCTGATCGCCCGATACGAGAAATTAGTCATAACCCATCTGTCAGTTTCGGTCGCCGCTACGGATTAATAAAAAAGCAAGATTTGGGTCCCACTCGTAAATTTAATTGTTTTCGTGATCATAGATGGAGCCGGGACCACTTTATTGAAAATACACACCGAAAACTATCATATAAGTGGTTTAATCAAGCAAATCGATCATTGGTTAATAATGGTAGCACGGATATGGGGACGGGTGACAACCTTAATGCAGTAACTTTAGGTACGGTGGCACAACGTACACCGCCGATAATGGATTTGCCTCCGGCCGGGTTTAAACATCGCCGTTGCCATGGTGATGGCACAACACCGTCATTCCATTCCCGCTGTTCGGGTGATCCAGCAACGGTGTCTGATACACCGACAGCAAGGCTGATTGATGCCTATGAACACATTGACTAACTCCACCTTGTATGGTCCTGGCACCGCAATTGACACCAACGGTGTATCAGCACTGAATGGATGCTGCCGTTCTACTTCTCCTACAGTTAGCCCAGCCGCTAACTTACTTAAAACTTCTCCTTCCAATTCTTATCAGGGTTCTACTGTTGATCAGCTCGCCTCTAAGTTCAGTGTTAGAGCTGTAAACAATTGTTCAACTATTAAGGATCCTGGTACGAATTGTAATACTATTAGCGCTTCGGATGTTCCAAATCCAAATTGTGTTATGTTTAACACTGACATTGACAATTCTGAGATTGTCAAGGAATCCATGATGGATCCTGCACACTGTTTAAATACTAATATGGGTGGACATAATGGTATAGCCTGCCCAAATAAGATGTTGATACCTTCTCTTGAATATGTTGAACCATTTAATGTTGCAATTGATGTTTTGAGTTCGTTGAAGTTTGGAGAAAGCGATAATCGTATTGAGACCTCTAATAGTGGTCTGATTGATAATTTTAATAATACTGGGATGTACAATGATGATATAATTAGTTTTTGTGATAAATCACCGTTCGATTATAAATTACACGTACTTCAGACATGGCCAACTTTACTTGATGATTGTAAATCAGTTGGTGCCTATGCTAATATTTTTAAAAAGGTAAGAGCTTCTGGACTACCTAATTATCTGTCGGCAAAAATGCCGGTCCCGTCTGGACTGTTAATCGGAAATTGGAAAAAGTTATTAATAGACTATGAGGATGCCGATCTTATACAGTTTTTAGAATTTGGCTGGCCAGCTAATTTTACTGGCACGTTTGTCCCAACTCCAACCAATGTTAACCATGCCCGCTCTAAGGAAGACCTTTTTTGGATTGACAATTACGTACGGACTGAAGTCTCTCACAATGCATTGTTGGGGCCATTTGATGATCCTCCTTTTTGTCCTTGGGCACAGATTAGCCCAATTATGACCCGCCCCAAGAAAAATACTAATGAACGTAGAATTATAGTTGATCTTAGTTTTCCGTTGGGGCGTAGTGTAAATTCAGGAATTAACAAGGGGTTTTATCAAGGGAAACCTTACAAATATAATTTACCGACGATCATGTCTTTAGCTAAGGAGGTTACCAAATTGGGGGATGGATGTTTCATGTGGTCGATAGACCTGGCGAGGGCTTACAGGCAATTAAGAACCTGCCCCTTTAGTGTCCCTTTATTCGGTATTAAAGTTAGTAATAAATTTTATTTTGACATTGCTCCCCCGTTTGGTTGCAGAACGTCGAGCATGGCCTGTGCTCGAACTACTGCGGCAGTAGTCCACTTAATGAAAACAAAGGGATTTTTTGCATTATGTTTCTTAGATGATTTTGTGGGCGTAGAGAGTACATTACAAAAGGCACAACAAGCATATGATTACATCCTACATTTGACTGCATTTTTAGGTCTAAAACTCTCTACTAAGAAATGTATTCCTCCTACACAAAAAATGATATGGCTGGGTTATGAAATAGATTCCGCCATGATGCTTATCCGTATCCCTGATGAAAAATTATTAGATATTCTGTTAGAGTGTAATAAATGGGTGGTTGGTCGAAAAGTAACAAGAAAAAATGTTCAAAGGTTAGTAGGGCGCTTACAATTTATTTCGAAATGTGTGACCCCGGCAAGAATTTTTATGAATAGAATTTTGGATTTTCTTAGGGATACCCCGTTTTTAGGTAAGGCTTGTGTCACTCAAAATTTAATTAGGGATATAGCGTGGTTCCTCCGTTTTGCAGAAGGTCATAACAAGCTAGTTCTGTTACAGCATCTTCCTGACAAAAAATGGATAATCGAGTGTGACTCATCATTGCAAGGGGGAGGGGCATTCAGTCCAACGCATTTTTATTCCAGTTGCTACACACCCGATTTTCTAAAACATGGTTTTCATATTGCCCAATTAGAAGCAATAAATTTGGTAGTTGCATTAAAAAATCTGTGCCCCCCTCAACCTAACAATTATCAAATTATCATTAATACTGATAATGCTGCTTCCCAACAGGTTCTATCTTCCGGTGCCGGTAAGGATCCTGTCTTGTGTGCCTGTGCCCGGGAAATCTGGAGGTTCGCCGCCACTTACACCTGCTCGGAACAGGTGATACACAAGCCGGGAAAAGATCTGGTATTGGCGGATTCCCTAAGTAGGTTGTTTTTTGATAATAAATGTAAGCTCATTGCTGACGTATTGTGTCGGTCCAAATTGTTGACTAAAATAAATGTCTCTCATGACGGTCATGTCCTAGACTTATCATTGTGATGCTCTGCCAGTTGATAATTTTGTTTTTTGCTTTTATCAACTTGCAGAGACAGAGAATAAGCGTGCACTAGTGCATAAACTAAGTGTGTACTTTTCGGCGGGACTTGCAGATGGGACCTGGAATAATAAGAGGGTACAGTTTAAGGAGTATCTGAGGTTCTGCAAGAGTGTCAGAGATAACCCCAAAAAACCGAAAATGAAGACGGTAATGTTATATGCTTTATATTTAAATGATAAATTGAATACTGAAGGTGCTGTAAAAAATTATATGAGTGGGGCGAGATCATGGGTAAGACTGTTAAAAGGTAATACTGAAGCATTTGATGGCTATGCGTTGTCGATAATTAAAGCTGGCATATATAAACTGAAAAACAATACGGTAAAGAGGGCGTTTCCCCTAAAGACTAAACATATTAAAATGATAATTTTGAAATTCACAAAAATTGGTGAAGATGGACTTGTGTTAATTGTTGCTTTGTTAGTAGGATACCTGTGTTTGCTAAGACAGTCGAATTTGTTTTATTCCGAGGTGACGGGGGGTGACGGTCACATGCTGCTTGGCAGAGACATCAAAGCACACAACACTCACCTGACGGTCATAGTCAGAACCACGAAGACCACACACAAGCCTGAGGACGCGTACAGCGTTGATCTACCAGCAGGGCCAAACCACACCTTCTGCCCGGTTTACGCATGGAACAAGTACATCAGCCTAAGCACGACGCATGAGAGTGCCCCAGCGTTCATGTTGAACAATGGCCATCCCCTGACTGCTACAGTGTTCAACAAGTGCATGCAAGCCGCGTTGAAAGCCTGTGGACTCCCTTGGTGGCCGCTAGTGACTTGCCATAGTCTGCGGCGCGGGGGAGCTCAAGAATATGCAAGAGTGGGCATGCCACTAGAGTATATAAAGACAATTGGGAGATGGAAATCTAACAGTGTGTTCGATTATATAAATAAATAAATTTGTTAGAGAGGAGCCATTATCTCTCTTGTCCCAATCTGGCTGAGAGATTATGGCTCCTATGTCCCTGATGTAAAAGTGCTGATTGAAATGATTGCCCGAATGTGTGTGAGTGTGCCAGATGCGAGCTGAACGTGTGACCGTGATCTGCCCGAGCTGTTGCCTCATGTCTTCTGTCCAAGTTCCACGAGTGAAATTAATACAGGATCTTCAGAAACGTATCATATATCATCATATATCATATGA
>JASIRB010002026.1:0-50000 GCA_030323885.1 Branchipolynoe longqiensis
CGTAACACAGGTAACATGTAGACTGTGTCATAATATATAATCGACTTGCAAGTGCTGTACGTGTAGAAAGTGAATCAGTGTGATCAGTAGCTCGGGTCGGAGGGTTGTGGTAGCGGGCAGGCGGAGGGAGGTCACGTGATCAAAATGGCGGGAACGGTCAGCTGGTGGGGTCGGGTCGGATGCCCCTAGGGTTACTCGAGTGGCGCCACCTATCGGTTCGTTCTGCATTTCTCCACCCGTAAAGACATAAACATATTACCATCTCATATAACAGTAGACATGTTACAACATAACGGACATGTAAATAAGCGATAACTGGACAGTGTAAAGAAAAGCACATAAGTTTTCAAAAATAGATCATAACAGTACACATACACAGTGCATACAGACAGATACAATGTTTGTCAGATCATGCTGTCTTGCCATGACACTGCTCCGGCGGGTGAGACCACCCAGTCTTTAAGTAGATTGGGCTGCTCCTTTCCTAGCTTGGACGAGGTGTTGGGGTTAGTTGGAATGTCAATGTCTGGCAGGTTTGGGCCCCCTTGCCACGCTCCTGGGACAAAGTTGTTGGTGTCAGTCTCGGGATGATCCAGCTGCAACTTCTGTAGGGCTGGGTTGCGCATCCTCATGAGGTTGTGCAGAACCATGCATGCATTGGCGATGACCTTCACGGTGGAGGGGTGGTGCTGCATAGTGGTCAGCATTCTGCACCACTCTCCTAGCTCGGGACAACCAGTAGTTGAACAGTCGCTCCTCATTGTTCAACCCCCTCTTGCCGTACGGCTTCATCATGGTCGGTCGCAGGGCGAAGGCATCGTCACCGATGAGGAAATATGGCACATCCTTCTGGGCGTCCACGATGGGTTCAGGGTCCGGAAAGCCGATGGTGCCACCTTCAGTGCCCGCCTTCAGCTCGGAGTCGTTTTAGATCTGGGCATCAGACGCGGAGCCCAAAGCCCCAAGATCTGCCCAGATAAACTTGTAGTCCGCGTCTAGTAGTGCCAACAGGATCACGGAGTAAAACCCCTTGTAGTTGTAGTACAGCGACCCACTGTTTGGAGGGCACCGGCAGGCGATGTGCTTCCCATCCAGAGCGCCACAGGTATGGGGAAGTTCCACTTCTTAAAGAATAGGTCCGCGATGGCATGCCATCCTTCTGGAGTCGTCGGACACATCATGACCTCGTCCATGTACTCGTCGATGATGGCCTGACAGACTTCACACACTATGAGCGACAGTGTGTTGTGGGGGACCCTCCACCCAAACTTCATCGACGAGTATTTGGTGCCAGATGTCAGGTGCCGCAGAGTAAGTGCGATCTTCAGTGCAGGCTCGAGCGGCACTCGGAATGTGCTGCGTTTTTTTTCAATCCTCGGTCCCACTCGTGCCACAATCTCGTCAAACAACTGGGGAGGCATCCGCATGAAGTTCACGAACGACGTGGTGTCCTCGCTGCGGAGCTCGACCATTAGCTTGTCGTACAGGCCAAACTGTGGCCGCCTCCCAATCCAGGGTCTGACCCACACTGCGCGCCGCCACCGTTGCCTCCTCCTTCTCCCCTCAAGACGGGCCGCCAGAAGAACCATGAGGTAGAGACCTAGCTCATGCGGATATAGGGCAATTCTGTACCAATGCTGGAACTGTATCTGGTGTGCCTGGACATCCATCCTGTCTGAGCAGCAGAGCTGGACTGACAGAAGAAGCCTTGCGATGCCTATATATACCGAGAGCATATGCCGGGCATATGCTGCACATACGCTTTGCATACGCTAGGCATACGCTACAAATACGCTCAAATACGTTACACGTATGCCAGGCGTACGCTACATACGCTATAGATATGCTGAAAGAGCGGTTTTAGCGTATGCGTAATGCAAAACAGCGTACATATAGCGTATGCACAATGTATGATGGCATACGCTTACCATATGCATAGCGTATGAGGAGCGTATGAGCCTTACGTTACCATACGCCAAAGATTTTGAGCATGCCCAAACAATTTTAGGACGGACGCGCGTATGACGGCGTATGAGGGATACGCCGGGCGTATACGATGTATGCGCAGCATATGCAAAGCGTATGCGAAGTGTATGATGGCATATGTGACGCAAGCCGATACGCCGGCATACGCTTCCGCTATACGCCGTAATGTGACAGGCCCATAAGTCTTGTAGTTCAAGCAGAGCTGAGTGCTGGGGTCCGCTCTATGTTCCGACATTCTTCCGACAGCCCAATGTTCCGACGGTCCAAATGCAATTGGTTACCTCAGTATGTTTTACCACATATTTAGATAATAAGTCAAATGTGTTGGAAACCAAAGGTGTGTATTTAATATAAAGTAGGATCTGCTAATGTACTCAAAGAAATATAACTGATGCCTGACTCTTAGGACAACTCGCAGGTGTCAATTGTTGGTCATATCCAATTTGGGTACAGAGCAGAATACTAGGCCTACGTTAAATTTTATGCACATGTGGCCAGGGACATCGGGATATGTTGGTAAAATATCACTATCCTGAATGCTGGATTAAACAGAGCTAGTGTAATTACCCACAGTACTTACATACTGAGGTAACACTGCTTTATCATTTTTGCCACACAAACAATTTCTTACCCATATCCCCTGGCTGAGCGTGAGTAAGCCATGCTCACCCGACACGCAGTGCTCGGATACCCGCCGGGTTATTACGGCGGCCATGCCGGTGTTGCAGTCTCCGCGACACACCGGTTTGCGAGAGACACATCCATTCAAATGCATTGTCAATGGCCGTAAGCAAATCTTCATACAGAAGAAGTGAAAAATCTCTACAACCACACCACCTAGAAACAAATCCCTTGGTACACATATATAGAAAACATGTGTCCCAAAAAATTATATTAAATTGATAAGGGTAGAGTTCTGGATTTCTATTAATTTTGAATAAAACTAATGTTTTGCACTGCGCATACCGTCAAACTCAAGGCATTGTCAATGGTCGTGAGCAATCTACGTACAGAAAATACAGCAAAAGTTAAATACCTCTAAAACCACAACAAATCGCTTGGTACACATATAGAAAACATCTTTACCAAAAACATTATATTAAATTTATAAGGTTAGTGACGATGCTGTTCGATTTTGACGCATGCGCAGAAGCGATGTGTCCCTCGCAAACTGGTGTGCCGCGGAAACTGCAACACCAGGGACGTCCGGGCAGCCGCGGCCAATCTATAGCGAAAGCAAATGTCCCAATTGTTCGAACGTGCCACAGCTTACATGTAATTTTCTGTGCGTCAGTGATAGCAAATACGAGAGCATAGGATGCCAATTAGTCAATAAGAAGTGACACTCCCATTGGGGAGAAGGTGGACGCAATCACGGTCGTCCTGTCTGTAATGTATGTAAACAGGGTTAATCATATTCTATTTGATGACATTTCCCCTGTAATCTTTTGGCAATCATAGAAGTAGGCCTAACATAAATCCATGGCTCGAAGCTGCATACAAAGGTCACAGAGCGCTTCTTTGTGCCGCTGTACTCTTCTGTTCAGAATAGATGCAGTGGAATTTGATGACGTCCCTCATGCGATATATTATTAATAAAGAGAAAATAATTACAACCATTCTACTAGACACAGTAAAACGGCGACTGTCGATTGTCGGTACCAGAGTACTTATTATTAACGCCCGCCGACTTTTTATTATACCACGTCTCGACATGCGTGAAGAGACAGTGGACGGGATTAATCCCACAGTGAGGACGGGTGGGAAAGGGCGGCCAGGGCGAGGGGTTGTGGCGAAAGGGGGGATCCCAGCAAGATATGCATAACCTCAGTCCCCGACTGGATGTGTAGGTAGTGAATGACAGGTGAATTGGGGAAGGGAATGTACACATTCATATCCACCTCACACATCATCATCATCATGCTGTCGGTCATGATGCGACAAAGACTGCTTTCATTACTTGACTGCTGCTCTCCATTTAGCTCTCTACTGTGAGAGTGATGTCTATGAGTCGGCCTTAATGTCTCTCAGCTTCAGGTTTCTCTTGATGGTGTTTCATGAAAGCTGCCTGCAAAAGTGTTGAAGTGCTGCTGGCTTTTGCAAGTTACCAGCGGCACTCTCTCAGGGAGCAAATAAAGGTCTCACACCGGCAAGAACATGTCCAGACAGGCGCAAAACTATTTGTCCCTGCAGTGGCTGGTCGGGAGATGTTGGGAGTTCCATACATCAACCGCCCTTGATGCTGCCACAGTGACATGGTTTTCTGTTCAGGGTTTGCTCCCTTAGCCTTTGGTTCTGTCAAGAACCTGTACCACAAGGCAGTGGTTATACAACACTCACATTATATACCGTCTATATAAGACGCACGTATATATTATATATACAGAGATCCAGAAAATAATGGACGCTTTTTCCGATGCATCAAAGAAGTTCGGCCTGAAGATTAACATCAAGAAGACGGAGGTGCTGTACCAACCCTACTCTACAAGAACCCGAGAGGAGGATATCATGGTTGACGGAAACAAGCTGAACTCTGTTCCGGAATTCACCTACCTCAGAAGCACTATATCAAGTGATGGACGTATTGATGCTGAAATACAGAGGAGGATGGCCAAGGCTAGCGCATCTTTCGGCCGACTACGCCAGAGACTCTGGAACAACCACCATGTGTCCATTTGGGTCAAAGGCAAGATCTACCGTGCAATCGTGTTATCCACCCTACTATACGGAGCCGAGGCCTGGACAGTGTACAGACGACAGGTGAAAAAGCCACATGCCTTCATGATGCAACATCTGTGTTCAATCATGAGGCTAACCTGGAAGGACAAAGTGACAAATAAGGAAATACTCGAACGGATGGGGCTGCCCTCTATGGAAGATCTTCTGATCACAAAGAATCTCCAGTGGACTGGACACCTCATGAGGATGTCATCAGACAGGCTACCAAAGCAGATCCTCTATTCTCAACTGTCTTCTGGTTACAGAAATAGAGGGCGCCCTCATCTCCGGTTCAAGGATACCATCAAGAGAAACTTGAAGCTGAGAGAAGTTAAGGCTGACTCATGGATGCAACTCTCACAGCAGAGAGCTAAATGGAGAGAGGCAGTCAAGTAATGAAAGCAGTCTTTGTCGCATCGCGACCGACAGCATGATGATGATGATGATATCATATGTATCATATATAACCCCGAATAGATCATGTGTGGGTGGATAACGATAACAATGCGTGTAAAACTCATTCCTTTCTCCCCCCCCCCCCCCGCCCAACCCGCCATTTGCCACCCATCTTGTGGGTTGGTCTTCTCCTCCTGTCCCTTTCATTCGTTTACCACCATATTTCTGACGGTCACAGTTAAGTTAATGTTCTGAGCGTTTTCCCAACCTGGTTTTAGTTTTCTGTACAACAAATCAGCCCTCCTCCATGCTTTTGTTTATTTTGCTTTTTAACACAAAGAGCAGTTTACCTCCCACGTTTTCGGCCCAGGGGCTAGTGGGACCCATTTTCACAGGCTTCCCTTGATGAACATATTTCGCTGCGTACTACCGTCGATAGTGTCATTACCGATTGGCTTTGATCTCGTGTTTCCATTACTGGAGTTCATCATGCAGTGCGATCTATAGATCTTCTGATCTAGTGTGATATTGCTACTGCTTAAGCATCCTGATAAATGATGCCACTCTCACATATTATTTATATTATTTATGTTATTGCATGTATGAAAAACAAATAGTCAATTAATTAGGTGAAACAAATTCTGGATTATTGAAGGTGAGTAAGGGGGTGGGACGCTGTTGCAAGTGACCTTCCCCCAAGCCATGTTTCCAGCATTGGTGTCTTTTGAGCTGGTGACCAAGTCCCCCATGGCCACTCTAGCACAGATCAAGCAGTGAGAACATCATTGTGATAACCGTTACACAGTATAGAGCAGGGTTGATGTAGCTTACCGTAGCAAGGTCTGACATCATAATCACAAATAAGATGGTAACGCCGAGATAGATAGTGACGTCAGGTGTGCAGTCAGATAGCACATACTTGTCAGTAGTTCACCTCTGCAGAGTAGACAGTACTTCTGGCATTCAGCTGGTTCAGAACACAGTGACCAAGTAGGCTCAGTAGTAACACGTAAATTGGTAGGCACATTTGGGTTCCACTCTAAGTAATACTCGCATAACGAATTACATGACACGTTGTAGGTGCCGAAGGATACGCCACCGGATGCCAGTAACGACGTCAAGATGCCGGCCTACACCGTGCCTGCCGGGCTCGAGCACCACGAGGTCGAGTGTCCAGTCGTCGGCAAACTGGACGTCTACATCCAGGTAGGTCTCTGTTGTTTAGTGAGTTGTGACGTCACCACAACTTCACTCCTCCTCTACTTACTCAGCGTTTTGCAACTATTGTGAATGAAAACAACCCAGCACAACCCAAAACATAACAAAACCGCAAAATGAATTTGTCCGTGTTTCACGGAAGAAGGTACTGTTCTAAGATGCTTCACATGCCAAACGTCTACAGGGCCGCGTTCAGGGTCCGTCTCGGAGGCGCCTCGGAGGCGCCCGTGACGTCAGGCTAGTCTGAACAACAATAGCAGTTGGTCGCCTCGAAAATGGCCGCCCCCATAGGCAGCGGCCATTTGCAATCGAAATGCTGCGCTCTGATTGGATGAAACCACTGAGCCCGGCGGCCATTTTCGAGACGCTTTCTGTCTCCAACCTGAAAAGGGAGGCGACGTCGCCGAGACGCACCCTGAACGCAAATAGAGCAAAAAGCATCGTCGAGACGTCGCCGAGGCGCCTCCGAGACGGACCCTGAATGCGGCCCTGGTCACCAACAGCACACCTATACTATGGTTTAAAACATATACAGCAACTCGTATAAATCCCAATATGCCCACTTTGGTCAAAACATATAGGCCTGTGTCACTATTAAATACCACGTTTGTGATAAAGCTGATATATATCGTGATACTGCAGAACAATTATTGTGCAGTACAGGCAAATGAGGATGTATGGAATGGTGTACTTTATAATAACCACAGGCAGGTAGCTAGTTATTTACTGAGGCTCTATGTAACCACTGCTAGACTGCGCATGACAAACAAGGAAGACTATATTGGGGTGAGGGATTATGTAATAGACTCTAGGTTGTGTGCATGATAGGTAACGACAAGGCACTGCGTGAGGGATTATGTAATCAGAACTGCCCTCAAGAGTGGTTTGATTTGAAGTAAGAGTGCGGAATGTTGATGTAATATTACCACTAAGCACATGCGCATCAAGATGTAGTAGACTGCTTAATCCCGCCCTACGCCCGAACAGACAGGTAGCGAGGGTTAGCGTGCAGCTGGGCGCGTCTGCCCACCGGCCCACCTGTTTTTCTGAGAAACGTTATATGCCTACGGCGAAAGCGCTTATAGGCCTACGTTAACCGAATGGCATTTGCAAGAACACCATTTGCAGGAACACCATAATTGTACTTGGTAAATAGATTGAATGGAAAACGGGGGCTTTATCAGAAATTACTAATAGTCACATTTAAAAGGAGAACATAGCAATATTCTGCTTTCTGGTTAGATATAGACACGCCTGCAAAAATGTGCTAACTTATTTTTCATGCTGTTATTAGTTTTTATTTGGCAAAACTTCTCTTCAGCATAATTATCTGAAACTGGATCCAACTGGTTCACAGTTTCATTCACTTTTAGGTCAATCAGCAATTCGTTCATCATAGTTTATATATATATATATCTAATATTGATACCTGCAGACAACGGATATCTCTATAAGTTCATCCCGAATAATTTAGGCGATTAATTAATTCAACAATATTTTCAAAGTTTGTGTCCTAACAAAAAGGCTAATGGCTTTAACTATATATATATCATTTTAATTTCATCATTCTAGTACATGTATGTTACTCTGATATACAGGTAGGTGCTTTCTGCTCAGGCGAATGGCACTAGTGCCAAATGACGTCACCAGCATGTAGTTGTACAGTGAGCAGCAAACTAGTCATGTGCATATGCAAATAAAACGAACAACGTGATTGTAAATACTTGATGTCATCATTTTAGTTTTTGTGGGCAGTAGAGTGATTTCGAATGGCCGAGTTGCCATTGGGATGATCAATCTTACAATCTGCCTTTGAAGTAAGAAGGAATTACTTACTTATGCAAGGGACATATCAGTGTTGTGATGCATGCACGCAGTGGCGGAAGCTGAATCGTACCAACAAGTATGAGCTGAAACTACTCGGATGTTTGAGCACGTCGAACAGTGTGTTCCGAGTTACACTGTCTCCAGACCAGCATTGTGCCTTCATTATGGCTCAGACGAGCAACTGTGCATGGCGTAGCACGATTGCTACGTGGTAGGCATAAAGGAGTGAGGAATGATTTATGAGGCCTCGGCAAAATAAAATAAAAGAATTGAATTGAATTGAACAAGGGCTCTCATCACGATGAGAAACAGTTCCAACCAACTCACTGTTTAATAAATGTAAAAGCAATGACGCCACAGCTCTGCTAAATTCTTAAATGGCACTTTATTGATAGTCTTTAGACCTGTCTTGCAGCCACAAACATGTTTCAATGGCACTTTGACTGATGAAATGATCCGTTCAAACAATGATCTAACCTTAATATTTACACAACCCTATTTATATAACAAACACATACATAGGCACATATACATATGAAAGTTGAAATCCAGGTTAAGTCGTTTGCATTTATAAATGTACTACAAATTACAATACACACTGATAGGATTGCTAATAGCTAAAGCCCCAGTCACACCGACCCTGACGAGACCCGGATTTTTAGCCGGGCCACCCCCGGACCATTCGCCCGGACTGTCCCGGACAGCCCCGGATAAAATCGCTATTTTGGTCATTTTTGGCCTCGCGATCACGCCTACCCAGATGAGCCATGGACTAGCCCTGGACCAGAGGCCGGATCGCCCCGGACTGAGCCGGACCACCCCCGAACTACCCGGTGTGTCCACTGAGTAGTCCCGGGCTTGAAGTGGACTTGCTCCATGGCGATCCGTGGCTAATCCATGCTCATCCGGCTTGTCTGGGTCTTATCCGGACAGTCCGCGAGTTGTCCGTGGCTATGTTGGGGCTAGTCCGGGGCTGGTCAGTAGTATAGAGAGGACCGATATGGGTCCATATTACGTAATCGTCCCACGTCAGAGGACCGACGCGGTACAATGACCTTAGATGACCCATTGCATGTTTGCACCGCGGGACAATGGGAATCAGTGACCTGAGATGACCCATTGCATGTTTGCATCCTTTTTGACTGGAATGATGACGTCACTGTTCAGGTTGAACTCATTTGACCTTTTTGACTGGAATGATGACGTCACTGTTCAGGTTCTACCCATTGCATGTTTGCAGGATTTTATGCACCGCGGGACAATGGGAATCAGTCACCTGAGATGACCCATTGCATGTTTGCATCCTTTTTGACTGGAATGATGACGTCACTGTTCAGGTTGAACTCATTTGACCTTTTTGACTGGAATGATGACGTCACTGTTCAGGTTCTACCCATTGCGTGTTTGCAGGATTTTAGGTTGAACTGATTTGACCTTTTTGACTGGAATGATGATGTCACTGTTCTACCTTGCCATCGGTTTTTGATTGAACTCATTTGACCTTCGCTTGCAGGATGGACAGATGTTTTTGGTTGAACTCATTTGACCTTTTTTGACTGGATTGATGACGTCATGTTTCTGGTTGAACTTCGCTTGCAGGATGATTATCTGTTTTTTTTGCTCGGTTTGATTTAACCTTTGTTTGACTGGAATGATGACGCCTCCATTCCAGTCGGAGTTTTCTTGATGATTCTAACTCATTCAGTCAGTCAAGAACCCCACCATCTCCCACCATCACTTCAACCTCAAGCAAGTTTTCAATATGAATGAATAATAATATATGAAAGACTACAATGGAGAAGCAACAGGTGTGTGTACTCAGTTTTATTTATTTATATAAAATATACATATAATTTCATAATTTCGATTTTCGAATTTCAATAGAAATAATAATATGAAAGAGTCTATTTTACAATTTTGATAAAATAATAATAATAAAAAAGAATGAACGAATAAAAATGTTGTCCTTCTCTCTCTCTCTCTCTCTCTCTCTCTTTTCTTTCTTCCCTCCTTCCTACCATCCTCCATTCAAGCTGAAAATAGAAGAAGAAGAAAAAAAATACTATTTACTATGAAATTGTTATTTATTTATTTTCAGAGACATTCATGCGCCACATGCTCAAAGATTTTTACTTCCGATTCCGGTTTGCGGAAGCATCACTCCAGAGTCTACGCATGTCGCGCCTCACTTCAACCGCTCACTTGCAATCGATGTGCTAGGACGAAGAAGACATGAGAATAGATGTACTTCCAGAATCGAATCATGATCTCGATCACGATCACCTTCACGTTCACGATCTCGATCACGTTCTCGCTCGAAATCGCAATCAGCTGCTGTTGTTGATTCTACTACTACTACTACTTTCAACACTTTCAAGTGTGGAGAGTGTGAAATCAGTTTTTCTCATATGAGAGATTTATTGAGACATATGAAGATACATAGAATTCAATGTTCTCTATGCTCAGAAATTTTGGAGAATAGTAGAATTCTTAATAGTCATATGCGATTACAACATTGGAATTATATTTCTACTCCCGCTGCATCAACATCATCACATAGATGGATTCACGCTTCAGGAGAATCATCTCCGCATCAAGAACCTTGGGTTACAGATTCTAATATTCTCCCACCTTGGGGTGAGGGAGAGGACATTGACATTCCATTACGTCTGCTTTATATGGAAAATCGCAATACTATTTTAGCTCCTCACATCATGGGAAAAGTTAGAGGAATCTATAACTTCCCTATTCCCGATTTCACTGGGGATACCTCATTGATAGAAGAACATCTTTGTTCTATTTATGAGATAGAAAAAACTTCATTTAAGATTAACTTTGCTTTTGGAATAATTTTGAAATCGATTGAAACCGCTGAATATCGCTATTTCACAGCTTATTTTAGTTCAACAATTTTTTACTTTCCCCGCTCTGTTAATAATCACGCTAATCTATTAGCATTATTTGATTTTATTAGAAAGATAGATGTAGAGCGAATAATTCACTCGATGGGTGAAAATTCCAAATGGTGTAAAGTTTACATTACCAATGTTAATTATTATGTTTTCAGAAAATCCTTTGTTATTGGGAGAGCGAATGATGTTCCGGATTACATTCATGCAAAGAGATCTATCAGATCCTTTTCGAAAATTAGTAACAATAATAATTTATGTTTTTTTCACTGTTTAGCTCATCATACAGAGAAGAACTTTCAAAAGATGCGAAAGCTTTCTCAGAAATTATGTGATGAATGGTTGTTCTTCTGTAATTCACAATGGATATCTTTTCAGAAGACTAAGAAGAGAAAGTTTGAAGGTGTCAGATTAGAAGATATTCCAACATTGGAGTGTTGTTTTAATATTAGTATAAATGTTTACTCATTGCAAGAAGATGATACATGTATTTCTCTTTATTCCTCTCAATTTTCTACTGCTTCTGAAGACCTCAATCTAAATCTTTCCAATTCTCATTTTGGATATATCTCTAGTATGGAGTCGTATGCTAGTAAATATGCTTGTAGGAATTGTGATAAACTTTTTTGTTTTAAGACAGGAGTTGTAAAGCATGAGAAAGTATGCACAAATAAGGTTAGATTTATATATCCGGGAGGGATGTATTCTCCTTCAAAAACTATCTTTGATGACTTGCGTGATAGTTTAAATATAGATTGTGAACATCATTTACAAAACTTTCCTTGGTTTGCGGTATACGATTTTGAATGTTTACTTCCTGAAAAACCTCTTCACCAGGAAAGAGAAGTAAATGAAAGTGGTGATGATGAGATTGATGATGATGATGATGATGATGAGATTGATGAAGCTAATGCGAATGAGCAAAGAAATTTAAGGTGGTGTATAGAGCATAAACCCATTTGTGTTAGCATATCTTCAAACATTCCCGGTTATCTAGAACCCAAATGCATCATTGAAGAAGATTTAAATACATTACTTTTTAAGATGGAGATTTATTTGAGTGAAATACAGGACGCGATGAAAATATTATCAAAAACACGATGGAAAGCGATTCATAGGAGGTTAAATGAGTTATTTATTTCCTATAATTCACCTTCAAGTGCTTACATCCCTATTGTGAGAGTTAGAGAGAGTGAGGGAGATGTTATCAATGACGTTGATATCAATGATGAGCTCGATATCAATGATGAGATTGATATCAATGATGACATTGATATCAATGATGATGATGATGATGCTGATATCAATGATGACATTGATATCAATGATGATCTTGATAACAATGATGAAGATGAAGATGATGGTAATGATGATGATGATGTTGATGATGATGATGCGGGAGAGGATTTCAATGATGATGATAATGATGATGATGATGATGCAAAAGGAGAAGGAGAAGGAGAAAATCTGTTTGACTCACCCATAGCAAAGAAATTTACTGGAGACGACTACTCCGCCGATTCAATGCGCGCTGAAAAGATAAGATTGCGAATATTGAAATCTATAGAAAAGTTAAAGGAACGGTTTGAGACATATTGCTATTGTCTTCCTTGTTTAGGTTTCAACTCCAGTAGGTATGACCTTCCAGCTGTGCGAGCTTCATTTGCAAAGCACTTCAATCTTGAAAATGAATTGAACTATATTGTTAAAAAAGCAAATCAATACAGTGCTATTGTAACAAAGAAGTTTGCCTTTTTAGATATCAGTCTTTTTCTTGCAAGTGGAAGTAGCTATTCCAAGTTTCTTGTAGCTTATTCAGCTCCAGATTTTAAAAGCTATTTACCTTATGAATGGTTAACATCTTTTTCAAAACTTTCTCACCCCACTCTTCCTGAATATGAGACTTTTTATTCTAAACTCAAAAATGTTAATGTGTTAGAGGAGGAATATATTGAGTGGGAAAAGAAGGGAGATATTGATTCCACCCCGCCTAAGACTGGGCGCATGAAGTATAATGATTTGCAAATGATCTGGATGGAGAAGGGAATGTCAACTTTTCGCGATTTCCTAATTTACTACGCAAATTTAGATACAAAACCATGTGTCACAGCAGTAGAAAACATGCTGGCTTTCTATATTTCTTTACATATCGATCCTCTAAAAACATCTATCTCAGCACCAGGTATAGCTCGCAGATTATTATTCCAATCAGCTAAGGAAAACGAATGCTTCTTTTCAAGTTTTTGTGAACGAGATGCTGATCTATATACCAAAATTAAAACTTGCGCCTTTGGAGGACCAAGTATAATTTTTAAAAGATATGCTAAGGTGGGAGAGACTTTCCTACGCAATAACCCCGAGAAACCTTGTCGATCTATTCAGGGATATGATTCTAATGCGATGTATTTATATTGCCTCTCTCAAAAACTCCCAATTTTATTCCCATTTAGACGAAAGTTGGAGAATAACTTTAAACCTCAATGCAACTGGAGACATCTTGATATGTATAAATGGATGAATTGGAAATCCCGAGAAAGCAATATTAGGATTGAACATAAGCTTAACACTGGAAAAGAGGTGCAGATCGGTCCATATTTTGCTGATGGATACTGTCGAGAAAACAATACTATCTATGAATATAACGGATGTTGGTTTCATGGACATCCCGCCAGTGAGTGTTTATTTTCTCCTTCCATTAGAAGCTCAATTATCAAATCACGCAAAGAGAAACATCTACTCACGCTAGCCAGAGAATACTATATTCAACAATGTGGTTTTAATTTGATTACAATATACGAATGTGCATTTAAAAAACTTTTACAAGAGAATTTGAGTATATCGCAAGCTGCAAATGAAATTCTTCCTCCATTTTATATCAAACATCCTCACAGCATTTCTGTGGAAACTATTTTGATCGCTGTTGAAAGCGGAGAGCTGACGGGAATGGTGGAAGTAGATATTCACGTTCCTGACATATGGCCGAAAGGGAAGGAGCAAAAGATTTCCCCTAAGGAATTCTTCTCAGAAATGGCTCCTATATTTTGTAATGTAGATATTCCATTTGGTGAGTGGAGTCCCCTGATGCGTCAATTTGCATTTAAAAAAAGCTCGAAAGACCCTGTTAACACAAGAAGGCTTCTGGTCGGGGGTCTCCGAGGAGAGCGTATTTTGCTCGCTACTAATCTATTGCAATTTTATCTTAAGATGGGGCTTGTGGTTACAAAGATTTGGGAAGTGATCGAGTGGAGATTAGAATATTGCTTTAGAGGTTTCTGCGAGTTCATTACTAATGCTCGTAGGGAGGCGGATTCAAACCCCGATTTTCAAATTAAGGGGGAGACTGCTAAGGTTATGGGGAATGCGAGTTATGGAAGTCTCCTAATGGATAAGTCAAAACATGTCAATGTATCTTATGTGAGGAGTATTCAGAAGGCGAAGCTAGCTGTTAATTCAAAATTATTCAAAAATATGACTGAACTAGATGATGAAACTTTTGAGATTGAACAGTGCAAACGTTCAATTCGTTTAGATATTCCTGTTCAATTGGGATTTTTTGTTTTAAATACTGCTAAGTTAGTGCTTCTTCAGTGGTATTATTGCTTTCTAATTAAATTCATTGATAGAAGTGATTTTGAATTAACGCATTGCGATACAGATAGCTTGTATATGTCTTTTTCTGGTAAAGAGATGATAGATGTTGTAAAACCCGAGAGAAAAAAAGAATTTTTGAGTATGCTTTATGATCATTGTAATGATTATAATTATTTTAAATGGGAGAACGGTTTCTATTTACCAAGAGATTGTTGTCAAATTCATCGCAAACATGATAAACGAGAAATTGGAATTTAAAAAAAAGAGTATACTGCAACCACATCCTACTGTTTGAATTCCAAAACCTATCTATTGATTAATGAGTCTGAGGGATCGAAAACAGAGGAAAAGGTTTCCTGTAAATCCATTAACAAAAGGTGTTTAATGAAGAATCGCACTTCTGCTGAAGAATTTTATGCGAATGCTTTATTTCGAAATGAAAGTGGATCAGTTATAAATACAGGTTTTAGAGCTCGACATAATGGAGTTTGGACTTATAAGGAGAGACGAACGGGTTTCACTTTTTTTTATATTAAGAGACATGTAATGCAAAACGGGATCGATACCACTCCATTGGAAATGATTCTCACACCATGGAAAAACTATAACTCTTTCACCATTCCTCAAACTAGTTGTTTATCTAATGACTTTCCACTCAAACTTGAAAAGTATGGACTTTGCTTTGGATGTTGCTGGCAGTTATTCTATTATGAAATGGCTATGTTTCATGGAAACGAATCTATTGCGATTCGCATTAGCTCTTCAAGTTTCAACACAGCAAAGTTTTTATCTAGAGGGATTTTCCAAAGCAAAAGAAAAAAAGAATGGGCAAAAGTGTCTAAGAAAAAAATGATTGCTATTCTTAACATGAAATTAATGAAAATCAGAAGTAGAGTGATTGTGCAGTTGCGATCACTCCCTTCAGGTTGCACCATTGTTCATCCCGGTGATCGTTATGATAAAAACTGGACTGCAGGAATTAATATGGGAATGAGTGAAATTTCTAATCCAACAGACATGCTTGGATCTAATTTTATTGGATGTTTCTGGAGAAAGTTTAAATCAATTGTAGATTCAATCGATTCATCATCAGCTGCGACATCATCATCATCATCTGCAGCATCTTCATCAACATCATTATCATCTACATCTTCATCTCCATCTCACCATCACTAGGCTCATAACTCTCTCCCCTTTCATGAGTATAACATCTCAAAAGCATCATCTCTATCATCATAATCATAATCATAATCCTCATCAACATGTCGATTGTTACAATTGAAGATGATAATCATGCTTTTCAGGGTATGAAATCTCCAGCTACTATTAGCGTGAGTGGAATCACGGGTAGTGGAAAAACATCATTGATTCATAGGATATTATCCGAACGTCGAACGCTATTTGAGATTCCTGTTGATAAAATTCTCTATTGTTATGGAGTTGAGCAACCGTTGTTTGATAAAATGGATGCAGAGCTTACAGATATTGAATTTATGGAGGGCATTCCATCCAAAGAGAAGATCTTTGCTTTTTCTGATCTTTCTCAACACAATTTGATTATACTAGATGACTTAAATGAAGAAGTGGTGAATAACTTAGGTGCTCAACATCTAGTTAGTAAGTTTAGTCATCATCGAGGATGTTCAGTGATTATGGTTAGTCATAATGTTTATGAACAGGGGAAGTGTTCACGAACCATTTCTCTGAATGTTCAATATATGATTATAATGAATAATTCGAGAGATATGAGACAAATTCAGCGAGTAGCGTCTCAGACAAATTTGGGTAAACTGCTGTTGGAAAGTTATAAGGATGCTGTTGAGTCTAAAAAATTCGGATATTTATTGATTTGTCTACACCCACGCGATGTGGTAGATATTTCCGCATCTACTCGTTTGCGATCAAAACTCCATACTAATATATTTTTGGGAGAGGATTTAATTTCCTATTTACCTTAGTGAATAAAATAAAATAAAATAAAATATGAAGGATTATATTTATGGATGGATGAGAGTCTCTATGCAATTGAATGTGAGTGTATATGAAGATTCATATACAATCTTTCATTCATTCATTCATTCATTTATTCATTCATTCTTTCATTCAGGAAACGCACACACACACACACACTCACACACACAGTCACATTTTAGTTATTTATACCTTGGATTCTGATGTTCTTCATTCATTGGGAAGAAAAATCTGTTTGCACATATATCATGTCATCACAACATATTCAACATTGCAAGGAGTTTATTTTGTTGTTGTTGAAGTCGAGACCTGAGCAGGCTAAAGCTTTATTGGTGACGGCGAGTCGAAAACAGATTGAATGCATTGCCGAGATTTTAGTTGCATTATCAAAATTATCCATCTCCAGAAATACTAAGCGTTTATTGGAAAAGCATAAGAAACTAGTTCACAATCTTATTCATCTGAATGAACACGCAAGATTACGCCTGCTTCAGTTACATCATAAAAAACTGTATGCGATTTTCATTTCAATTAAGTCAAGATTGTTAGGGGTTTTATCATGAGGAAGTATGTAACCATAACATATGATTCCTACCGTCGATATAAGAAGGAGGAGGGGAATAAAAACAATATCATAACACCCAGTGAACTTATTGATGATGATGATGATGCAGTTGATATTGATGTTGATAAAGATGTTATTGATAAATTTGCTATCAATAAAAATCCCCCCCAGAAGAAGAACAAAAAGTCAAGGAAAAAAGAGCAACCTTTGAGTCATCCTGTCGCCTCTGCTCCTCCTCTGTACGACGCGATCGACGAGAGGGCGTCGTTTTTTATGCCGACAATGACGACGACGACGTCACCATCGTCTCATCTTCCTCCTCCTCCTCCTCCTCCTCCTCCTGGAATACTGAGAACAAGTGGTGTAAAAAAAAAAAAAAAAAAAAAAAAAAAAGAAGAAGATTATCAATAGAAGATTATCAATAAGGAAAAGATTAAGAAGGTTAGATCACTGATGCTAAATTCACTTTCAACAAAATCTTCACCTGCTGACTCCACTAGACAACAGACTTCATCTGGTGTTATCACAAGGCAAAACAGAAGAAAAGGAGTGAATGAAGAATGGCGAAAGTTCTTCTCCCATCGCTAACTGAGGAAGAGAAGCGATATCTTCATGATACATACTTCAATCCAAGGCATCCTGGAAGTTTATCAGGAATCAATAGACTTTATACTGAAGTTAAAAAGGAGAAGAAATTTAAAATATCTCTTCGCAAAATACGTGAATGGTTAGAATCGCAAGACAGTTTTTCAACTTTTAAGAAAGCTCCCCGTAGATATAAACGTGAGCGATTAGTTATATCTGAAAAACATTATCAATTTGATGTTGACACCCTCTCCATGGTGTTCTATAAAGATCATAATTCTGGTTATGGTTATATTTTAGTTTGCATTGATGTATTTACAAGATATCTAATAACTAGACCATTACTCAATCTTCAAGCTTCTTCTGTTAAAGAAGCTTTTGAAGGCATTTTAAAAAGTAATCCCCCTCCTCCTAAAAATATCCGCAGCGATCGGGGATCGGAGTTCATTGCAAAAATGATGCAGCAATATTTTAAATCCCTAAACATCAATCATTTCACCACCTTAAATAGCGAGACTAAGGCGCATATGGCTGAACGCGTGATTCAAACACTTCGAGCTCGCTTGGCTAGATTATTCAAAGCAACTCATAGCTTTAACTGGAGTGATTCACTGCAAGCGGTAACAGCAGCCTACAATGATAGTGAGCATAAAGGGATTGGAACTACTCCGCGGATGCCTTCTGTGAAAAGGATAAGAGTGAACTTTGGCATTATCAATATCTCAGAAATGATTCAGCAACTACCACAGGAAGAGCGAGCGTTTTTAATTTTCAAACCAATGATCGAGTGAAGCTCTCATATTTAACTTCTCCATTTACACGTCATTATGATGAAAAGTGGACAAAGGAAATGTTCATTGTAACAGAACGTAAAATTAAACAAGGTTTTGAAAAATATAAAGTCAAGGCTTGGGATAACTCACCTATTGAAGGATGGTTCTATCCTGAAGAATTGCAAAAGGTTGGAGTGAGTGATGATACTTTATTTGAGATAGAATCAATTATTTCTGAAACTGTTAAGGATAAAAAAAAGTATTCTTTGGTAAAATGGAAATCATATGATTCCTCTTACAATAGCTGGATTTTATCAAGTGAAATTCACAAACTAGGAGTGTAGATCAGTAGACTTAGATCAGAATATTATATGTGTGTATGTTATGTGCTTCCTCATTTTGATTTTGTTTGCATCACTGTCAACATGGTGAACTTCTGTCTGAATTCATTAATGGATTTGAAACTTCGTTCACATAACACTTGGCATGATTTTACAGTCTCAATCAATCCCCCATTCATTTGGAGCAGGGAGCGGGATGGTATATATCCCTTCTTCAAATAGATTTTGAAAAAGAAAGTATTCCAGAAAGAATCTCGGCAGAGGACAATGAAAAAGAAAAAGAAAAAGAAAAAACCATTCCTCCCTCGTCTTCAACATCGTTAGCTTCACCACCGATAACATCAAAATATGTGTATGTTTTTTGTAATCTCATTACACCTGTCGCAATAGGAGATTCTCCGCAAGGGGTGTTAGCTTACAGCTATAAAGGAAGTGGTGGGAGTGGAGGATATCATATGATACCATCTACTCCGTTACATCAACCCATCAATACTCAATACTTGAATTCTATAAGGATCTCCATCAGAGACGAACGAGGAGAAATCCCATTGATAGAAGCAGACGTCACTCGTTGCATTCTTCAAATTTGTAGAGACTATGGCCTTAGTTCTGCTAGGTACAAGCTCTAACAGCTGGGTGCTTCATTCTAATGCTAAGTGTATCACAGCATTCAAAAAACCTAAGAATAGTTTTAAAACTATTTCCAGCTTGAAGCATGTAAAGACATCTTCACCCAAAATTGAGATGGTTTCACCAGTTAGTCATGTATTAGAGCAAACCAACGAGAAGCAGGAGAGAATAAATCTAATGACAGAAAACATGGTGGGGGAGATCAATCACAGCACGATTCCCTCTAAGAAGAAAAAGAGAAAAGATGAGAAAAGCGGAAGTAGGAAGAAGAAGAAGAAGAGAGAAGTGCATCAATCTACTATAAGTAGATTGATGCAGGAACGCATGCGTCAGTCGAATGGAGGAATAAAAGGGAGAAGAGGTAAAAGCAATGAAGAGAAGAACAAAAAGAAGAAGAAGAAGAAGAAGGATCAAACGAAACGCAAGTCTCAATCCATACATTCTAATCATTTCAAACGAAAGAATAAGAAATGAGAAGTGAGAAGTAGAAGAGTGAGATTGTGAGTTTGAGAGCTTGTGATAGAGAGCGAAAGAGAGAGAGTGAGTGTGAATGACCACAATTAATTATAAAATGCAGCAGGAATATCTCCTACAGGATGCGGTTGAGGGATATACCGAGAGACTGGATATTTTCTCCAAACCGCGTATGGATGCAGGGGTCTTGTACTCGGATTATGTTCAGATTCACCCTACGTCCACCATTTCCAATGAGGGATCGATTCTATTCAAAGTCGATGGAACGAATGGTGGATATCTCAATACAAGGAATATGCAGATGACGATTTCAATGAAAATCGCTAAATCGGACAAGTCCCCAGTGGCGACTACTGATGATGTCACCCTAACAAATCAGCCGCTGTATAGTGTATTCCGTCAAGTGAATGCCACAATTAATAATTCTTACATCAACTCCGATGTCGGTGGTTTATATGCTCAAAAGAATTACTATAAATCATTATTTATTTGAATTCTAGTTATAATAGAATGAAAGGATACTTTCCGGATGAAGATCATGTTGAATTGGTGAATATTATTCCCAAAGAATCAGCCCCTTCCTTTAATGCGGGATTGAATGCGCGTCAAAACTCACCAATAAGGGGCAAGTAGCAGAATTTAAAGGTCCTCTAGGATTAGATTTTATCGATGATTTAGATAAGATTTTAGTAAATGGATGTGAAATTATCTTCGAATTTCAACAGCATAGTGACGCCTTTAGACTTCTCTCTCCTACAGAAGGTGCAAGTTATAAGCTTCTAATTACTAAGATGTATCTCACTGAGGGGAAAACCGTTCAATATAAACATTCTGCAAGTTTATGCACCAACCTCAGATCACGATGATGAAGAAGTCAACGAGTTCTATGACAGCATCAAAAAGGTAATGGAATACACCAAGTCTGGAGAAATAACAATTGTTATGGGCGATTGGAATGCAAAAGTTGGAGAACAACATGAATATCCAGTAACAGGAAGATTTGGCTTAGGTGAGAGAAATGATCGTGGTGAATACTTGATAAATTTCTGTTTGACATCAAAACTAGTAATTGCTAACACCTTATTTGAACATCCAAAGAGAAGACTATATACATGGAAGAGCCCTGGTGATGTATGTCGGAACCAGATCGATTACATTCTTGTCAACCAACGATATCGAAATTGTATCAAACAGGCAAGGACATATCCAGGTGCTGACATATGTTCGGATCATAATCCAGTAGTAATCAGTATGGTAGTGAAATTGAAACAGCAGAACAAAATTAAAAACAACATTCAAATGGATATGAACATGTTAAAAGATGCAAAATACAGAACTAAGTATAATGTCTCTGTTCATAACAAATTCAGTGTACTGATGAATGAAGAAACTCCTCAGAGAGAGTATAACAACATTGAAATGGAATGGGAAGCTCTCAGAGAAAGCATGGTCAAGTCAGCAGAGGAGGTGTTACCAAATAAAAAACGAGAGACAAAGCAATCATGGATGACGCAAACCATACTAGAAAAGATGGCAGAAAGGAAGAAAGTGAAAACCACTGATCCACCTAAATACAAACACCTGAAGAATGAAATAGAAGATGAATGCAAAAAAGCTAAAGATGAATGGTGGAATAAGAAGTGTGAAGTAGTGGAACAACTTGAGTCTCAACATCGTTCAAGAGAGATGCACAAGAAAGTGAAAGAGATAACAGGTCAAGGATACAGACAGAGAAGCAGTAAATGTATCAAGAACAAAGACGGCAAAATGCTCTTTGAAGAAGATGAAATAAAGTCCAGATGGGAAGAATATGTAAACGAACTATACAATGATGACAGAGGGAACCCACCCACAATTGAGAAAGAAGATGGGAATATTATATTAATATCAGAGGTTGAGAAGGCTATCAATGATCTAAAGGCAGGTAAGGCTCCTGGAAGTGACCAGATAACATCAGAAATGATAAAAGGACTAGATGAAGTGGGGATTCAAATCATTCATAAGCTAGTAACTGACATCTATGAGACTGGATTTATACCATTGAATATGAATGAATCCATATTTGTACGACTCCCAAAGAAGCTAAAACCAACATTGTGTACTGAGTACAGAACACTAAGCCTGATGAGTCATATGTTGAAGATGATCCTGAAAATAATTTTACTGAGAAACAGACAGAAAATTGAAGAACAAATCAGTAACGTACAAAGTGGGTTTATATCTGGAAGAGGTACACGTGAAGGGATTTTCAATATGAGAATGATTTGTGAACGTTATTGTGAAGTGAACCAGGATGTTTATGCCTGCTTCATTGACTATGAGAAGGCCTTCGACCGAGTCAATCATGAACTGTTAATCAAATGTTTACAAGATATTGGTGTCAATGGCAAAGACATTAAACTAATTGTGAACTTATACTGGACACAACATGCATTTATAAAAATGGAGCAGGGCCTATCGGATGAAGTTATGATTAAACGAGGAGTTCGACAGGGGTGTGTATTGTCACCATGTCTATTTAACCTGTACACAGAGATGATTTTCAGACACATTGAAGATTGCAAGGGAGTGACAATAGGTGGCATGAACATCAACAATCTTAGATATGCCGATGACAGTGTAATACTAGCAGACAGTGAGAAAAACCTACAAGATATAGTGAATAGAATCAATAAAGCTGGAATACTATTCAACATGAAGATGAATGCCAGGAAGACCAAAACAATGGTTATAAGTAAAAAGACAGATAAACCAAATGTCAATATAACCATAGATGGCACAAACATAGAACAAGTATCCGAATTCATATATCTCGGACAAAAGATTACAAATGATGGGAGATGTGAGGAAGAAATTAAAAGAAGGATAACAATAGCCCGAACAACATTCTCCAAAATGTATAGAGTGTTAACATCAAGTAAGATATTAATACAAACAAGGAAGCGTATTCTTCAGTGTTATGTGTGGTCTACTCTAATGTATGGGGCAGAGACATGGACAATCTCTAAGAAAATGTACAAACGTTTAGCAGCATTTGAGATGTGGACTTATCGAAGGATGATGAAAATATCATGGACAAAGAAGATCACCAACAAAGAAGTTCTCAGAAAAATTAAAAATAAGAAAAGCTTGTTTGCCACTATACAGACAAAGAAACTTATTTATTTTGGCCACATCATTCGTCAGAGTTCAATATACCGTACATTGTTGGAAGGGAAGGTGAATGGCAGCAGAGGGAGAGGGAGACCAAGAACATCATGGTTTACAAATATTTCACAGTGGACAGGCTTGAATTATTCACAGTCTATCAGAACAGCACAACATCGGGACAAGTGGAGAACCATTGCATCCAACCCTCGACTAGAGGATGGAACTATTGATTGATTGATTGATTGATCTCACTGTAAACTATATTCGCATTAGACCGGAGATATTACTAAGTCATTCAGAGAAGTTTGCTCAGAATTCTGGGCTTAATGTAGCGCAATTCACTTATCCCCGAACCATGATGAGGCTATTCACAATTCCTGCAGGTGTTAAAACATGGGAGGCTACAGGTGTTTTAGGTGATAAAATCCCTTATCAACTCGCATTAACACTTGTGAATGATATAGCATACTCAGGAAGTTACAGTAGAAACCCCTTCAATTTAGAACATTGTAAAGTAGAATATATTTCCTTTGAAATAGATGGACGAAGTGTTCCAGATAGACCCTTAACCCCTAATTTTGAAACTGGGGAGGTGATTGAAACTTTTCACGCAATGGTTAAAGCTCATAGACATCCAGATCTATGTACATTGTCTCCTGATGATTTTCAAAAAGGAAGGACAGTATTCTGTTTCAATGTGGAGGAATCCACCTACGGAACTGATATGGAGGGGGTATATCCTATTCTGAAGCGCGGATCATCCAGAATATGTCTCTCATTTAAAGAAGCTCTTCCCAACTCGATGGTCGTCATCATTTCAGCACAGGTCATTGGAGATTTCACTATTAGCAAATCAAGACTTGTAACAGTAAATCAATGACAAGGAGAAAGAAGAAGAGAGAGAAAGGAAAGAAAAGTGAAAGGAGAGAAGCAAGCATACATATAATGTTAGTTTTAGTATGAGTATCCTCAGAAATGTGAATGAATGTTTAGAATTAGTACTATTATTATTAATATTATTATTATTATGTTGTATATAATGAAATGTCAAGAGCAAAATATTTCTATCAATCGCTATTATCAGTAGATATTTGCTAATAGCGAATTTTATATGCGGAGTGAAGTGGAAGTATTATGATGCGATGTATTATGATGTGATGTGATGAGATGTCTTGCGGTGTGATGTATCATGATGCGATATGATGAAATGTGAAATTAAAATAATCCATCGTCTAATATCTGTAGTTATCGCTTCTTTCTTTACAGTTCGAATTCACCTCCTCCTGTTCATTGTTATGATTCCCTTCGAATAGAGAGTGAGATTCTTGTATTACTTTAGTATTTTCTTTTATATTATTGGTGTATGTATATATAGATATATATATCTAAAGATGAATAAATAAATAAATAATTAAATTAAGTTCTATATATATATATATATCTATATACTTGTTAAATGGAGGTTTTCACTCTCTTCCTTTCTAAATACTAAACTCCGCATCTCACAACACTCACTCTCCACTCTCTCACTTTCGCATATCCGACACCACATCCGCTTCAATTCAGTTTTCCCATTCCTATATATTAGGAAGCGGATATTTCAAATATTCTTTATTTATAGTATGTAAATTGAATATAAGTAAATGTCGATATAGATATATATATATAAATATATATATATATATATATATATATATAAATACTTTTCATTAAACTTATTTCATTAAAAAAAAAATCAGCCAATCACTTTCGAACATTCTCAACAATGCAAACTCGTTTTACTTTTCCACGTGCTTCAGTGTGATATACAGGATTATAAGGAGTGATAAGGAATCATGATTCAATCATACACGATTCAATCATATAGGATGTGGAAAAAGGATAGGATGTGGAAAAAGGATGCGAAAATCTACTAAATAAGAGAAGTATTTCTTTATGGTGTGATAGATTCACAGATGTCGTTATTATCGCGGAAACGCGATGCGAACGACTGAGGAGGACGGTCAAAGAGTGTGAAAGACTAAATCTTCTATGGGGATTTAAACAAACAAACAAACAAAAAATTGTTACACCACACAAAATGAATTCTTTTCACAGCTAACACAATTAAAGAGATATGATTTAGTTAAATTTTGATTATTCAGATTTTCTTTGTTTAGTTCGATTTTCTTTGTTTATTAGAAAGAAGTTGCTTTATTTAATATTTCTCACCAAGAATGACTCGATGCTTCTTGATGATGTTGCATCGTCTCCTGCAGGTGGTGGGATATCTGGAATGATGACAGTAGTAATAAAGTTGTAAGTGGAGTAAAGGTGAAGGTGAGGGAGAAGGATGTCAAAGGTTATTCAGTCGGTCAGTTCATTTGGTGAAAGTTCTGCTGAAAACACGCATGCATATCTGGAGACCGCAGTAATAGAGCAATAAGTGGAGTATAGACGTTTATGAAGCAGAAGGGAATGTCGTGACTGGTCATCTCATTTGCTGAAACTCCTGCTGAAAAACTCGCATGCGTGTCTACAAACCGTAGTAATAGCGCTATAAGTGGAGTAAAGACGATTGTGAAGGAGAAGGGGATGTCAAAGGTTACTCAGCAACGGAATGAGTGGTCAACTTATTTGGTGAAACTCCTGCTGAAAAAAAAAAATAAAAAAAAAAAAATAAAAAAAATAACGACAAAAAAAACAACAAAAAAAAAACAAAAAAAAAACACGCATGCATCTCTACAGAAATTACTGAAAACATAAAGTGTTTAGGTTCAATGCTGGGCAGGAGAATCTATCTCTATATCAAGATTTTGATGGGAAAATAATATAAAATTGAACTTCACATTTAATATAGATCTGAGAAAACTTTCCATTCAGAATAAAAAATGAAGAATTAGTTTTAATATATCTATATATATATATATATATATATTTCCCACCTGGAGGAATGGGAGAGTGGAAAACTTGTTGGAGTTTTGGAAGCTGATGATGATGATGATGATGATGATGGAGGGGAGTAGAACATTTGAATGCCTCTATCCCTTCCTCCAGATTCACTCCTCCCTCCACCCCATCCTCCACTTCCGTTACAATCACCAATCTCGCGGAATTGAAGCCATCTGCATCGGGTAGGTGAAAGGAATCCCCCTCCTCCTCCTCCTCCACCATCTCCTCTTCCTCTTCCTCTTCCTCTTCCTTCTCTTTCTCCTGTAATTCGAACAGATCCTTGGTGGTGGTGGTGGAGGAGTCAAAGGTGGGGGAATAAGTTGAGGTGGACTCACCAAACGCCTGCAGTGTCTCCCCTAGTAAAAATGCTGTGAAAAGAATAATAATAATAATAGTAATAATAATATTAATAATAATAGTAATATTAATAATAATAATAATATTAATAATAGTAATATTAATAATGACATTGATATGAAATAAAAGGAATGATGATGATGAAAATGAATATTCTGATATATATATATATATATATATATATATCAATATATATATATATATATTAATACATATATATAACTTATATTAAGGATAAATGTATAACTAAACTCACCTAAAGTGGAGTTTGGCGCTTCATCTACTATCCTCTGACGACAGCAACTCATGATCATTCGACAACGGGAGGGGAGATGCTGACGGAATTGTTTACAGCAACCTCCTAAGGAAGATTTCAAATTTTTTTTTAAAGTAGAATTAGTTGTATCAATATTATCATTATCATCAAGCATCTTCATCATTCATTATCAATATCTTCATTTTCTATCCGCATCTGTCATACAAATAAAAAGAAACAAGCAAACAATGCATTATTCATTCTCAAGAATTCATTTCATATCATTTCATATATCATATCAGCATCATATCATATCATATCATTTCATATCATTTCATATATCATATCATATCAGCATCATATCATATCAGCATCATATCATATCATATCATATTATGTTATTTCATTTCATATCACAGCAGTCTACTCACACCACAGCAACACCATAACATCTCTTTTCACATTCATCAATTGCGACATTAGCAAAATTATCATCATCATACTTCATTCCAACATATCACAAATTAAATAAACACATAATTATTATTATTCATTCATCAATAGAATCATTAGCAAAATTATCATCATCAGCATTCCAGCATATTACAAATTAAATAAACACATAATTTGTTAGTCATTGATGCATTCATTCAATCATGCACAAGAAAATATAACATCACAACTCGACTTATCACATCACAGAAAGATTTACCTGTGTTCTTGTTCTTTGATTGTCGATAGTATCGCACGCATAGGGTGCATGAAAATAGTAGGAGGGTGCAGACTGCACCCAATGCCGATTTTAGCGCAATATCTCCTGCTATTATATTAGTAATCCTCCTCTCATCACCACTTTCACTTTTACTCCCTTTCTCTCTCCCCAGAAATAATTTTCTAGTCGCCTCCTTTAGTCTCATCTTCAAAAGACTTATAATCGAAACTGAAGAAGAAGTAGAAGAAGCGTGGGGAGAAAGAGAGGGAGTAGAAGTTGGGGTAGGAGATGCTGTTGTAGTTGAAGTTGGGTTAGATGATGCTATTGTTATAGTTGTCAGCGAAGGTGTATTCATAGTCGAAGCCGTATTCCTAGTCGAAGCCGTAGTCGAAGCTGAAGCCGTAGTCGAAGCTGAAGCTGTAGTCGAAGTCGAAGTCTTACTCGAAAACGTAGTTGATGACATTGATGAAGACGAAGATGATGATGATAAAACTGATGATGAAGCTGGGCCGTGGAATAGAATTTTTTTAGTCTTTATTACGTTTAACGAATGGGAGGGAGAAGACGGAGTGCAGTCGGAGGCGATGATTAATCCTCCTTTTACTCGTTCGGAAGGGATGGAGCTACAATCAAACGTCGTCAACTGCCTCGCAACGGAAAGAATTTTTAAATTTGGAAATTTATGTTGTATTCTAGTGATATTAATTCGAAATAAAAAGGAGTGATCTAAAAATAAATTTTTCAAAGAAAAATCATTTGGAAGATCCCAAAGATCTTCCTCGCTAAAGCGAGGACAGATTTTAGTCGTTTTTGAAACAAAGGTGCAATGTCGAAGCGCATTGCATAGATCGAATTCCACCACCAACACCATTCCCATCACCATCAGACACCACCACCTCATTCTAACACCTCCACCACTTCCACCACCCGAAACAAGTCCATCAACGCAAACCATGTCTGAAAAGCAAAAGTGAAAAAACGTTCATTCACTCATTTTTCATTCATTCATTCACTCATTTCTCATTCATTCACACATTTCTCATTCATTCACTCATTTTTCACTCATTTCTCATTCACTCATTTCTCATTCATTCACTCATTTCTCATTCAATCATTCACGCATTTTTCATTCATTCACGCATTTTTCATTCATTCACTCATTTTTTCATTCATTCCTTCCATTCGTTTGTCATTCCTTCCATTCATTTATTCATTCATTCAAGTATGATTTACATAATTGAAACATATTTCTATAGCATAATATTCATTTGATAAACTCTCTTTCATTCATTCTTTCATTCATTCATTCTTTCATTCATTCATTCTTTCATTCATTCTTTCATTCATTCATTCATTCATTCATTCTTTCATTCATTCATTCATATATATACATTCTTATATAGTCTCATTCATATACATTTACTCACTTACAAAAAACATAATCAATTTGATAAAACTCACCTTCATTCATTCATTCCTTCATTCATTCATTCATTAATTTTACATACATATATATACTCATTCACTACATACATACATTCATTCATACATACATACACAACCTCATTCGTTCATATATACATTTACTTACATAGAAAATGAGTCTTCCTCCTTCCTTTTAATTTATCAAATTAAATAAATAACACATCATATGATTCGCTGTAGCTAAATTGAGCTATATTTCTATAGCAAAATAAACATTTTAATCAACTTACCTAGTTTTTTAGAGGAAAACTGCTGCTTGAATGAAAAGCGACTTTCAAACTGGAGGAGAATGTCTAGACGCGTTTTATCAAACCTTTATCTACGGAATACCACACTAAACTTCATTTAGAAAATCTTATCTTATCTGTTCTTCTTTTTCTCATCAATAAAATTATCGAAAATAATAATAATAATAATAATAATAAATGCGAAATGAATATAATGCATAATATAATGAAATATAGAAATGAAGGCGTATAGTTAATTTTATTTATTTTTGTGAATCTTGGTGGGTGGGTGTGATGTGCAGTAAACAGGTGGTAGGGTGGTGTGTGCGTGTGTGTGTGTGTGTGTGGGTAGGAGGGGAAGTGAACACACACACACACTCACATATCTCACATATTACATTCATATTGTCACCCATATTCATTCTCTACACACACACACACACATATATATATATATATATATATATATATAAATATCAAAAATCTTCCTTGTGTGGAGTGGTTGAGGGAAGATGGAGGGAATTCACTTGTGGAAACTCGACTGTTAGAATTGGGTGTAGTTGATGCTTGGGGTGGCTGTGAAAGTCTCATAAACCACTCGAGCTGTCCCGTAAACCTGTTCACCCCCCCCCACACACACACACACATACACACACAGCGTCCTCTCCTGCGAGGGGCGGGAGGGAGGAGTCACAGAGTATATGCTTGAAGAATATACTCCGTTCCGCCTCAGCTGTTAGCTGAATGGGAGGGGAGGTGAGTGGGAGGGAATAGGTATGGGATGATAGTGGAATGAGGTATATGCTTGGAGAGTTAACTTGTGACAACTCAAATGACCCTCCCATCCAATGAAAAATAAGAGAAGGAGGTTCCGACACTCAATACAAAAAAATTTTTAAAAACCAACAAAAAAACCCGTCCAATCAAAATGAAGAAGAATATTAATATCATGGGGAGGGAGAATGATGCATAATTAACTAGGCGGGGTTTATGCATTCTTGTGACTATAAAAACTGTAGTTGCAGCAGAAGCTCAGATATCTTTTCACTTCAGTGAAAATATTTTATTTCACGTCAATAGTGTGAGGTGAGATATTACACCGCGTGAGATAGACATCACACCGCGTGAGATATACATCATACCGAGTGAGATAGACTGACATCACACCACGTGAGATATACATCACCCCGTGAAGACGATCCCTCCTCCCTTCTTGGAGCGGGAGTGGAATTGGGAGTGGAAGCCGGATTAGGGGAAACCCCTGGAGACGACAAGTAACGGAATTTCTGACAGTTTTATGTTCAGTGAGTGAGTGAGTGAGTGAAGCAGTCCCACCATGTCCAAAGGAGCGAGCTACAAGTATATCCATCGTCGAGGAAAAGGAGAAGTAGGAGGAGGAGGAGGAGGAGGAGAAGGGTAAGTCGCTATTATTAGTATACTATTATTCATTCATTCATTCATTCAATCATTCATTCATTCTTTCATTCAGTCATTCATTATTCATTCGATCATTCCACCTTTCATTCCACCTTTCATTCTTTCATTCCACCTTTCATTCATTCATTCATTCATTCAATCATTCATACCTCTATTCATTCCTCTATTCATTCCTCTATTCATTCATCTATTCATTCATCTATTCATTCATTCACTAATTCTTTCATTCGTTTATTACATTAATTTAATTCATCTATTCATTCACTCAGACATCTACTCATTCATTCATTCATTCATCCATATATTCTTTCATTAATATATTCCTTCATTCATTCATTCATTCATTTATTCATTCATTTATTCATTCATTTATTCATTCATTCATCTATTCATTCATCTTTTCATTCATTCATTCATCTATCAAATAGTTTTCACGTTTCTTTCATTCGTATAATCATTCGTTCATTCAATCTTTCACTCGTTTGTATTTTGTATGAACGTTTGAATGTCTAGTCTCGTTTCACATTTTCATATACGTTTCACGTTTTCATATACGTTTCACGTTTTCAAATACTTTTCACATTTTCAAATAATTTTCACGTTTTCAAATACTTTTCACGTTTTCAAATACTTTTCACGTTTTCGAATAGTGTGTATTACTAAATGAAAATATCTTACTTTCATCAAATAGATTGAGAAAATGGAGATACTACTGTCAGATGCGAATTTGATTATTATATATTTATTCTCACTCTACTATTCTCCTTTTTTCTCTAGATCTGATGCGCTCAAGTACTTCCACTCAAGTCAAAGACGGAAATCGGTATCGATTGCTGCAATGAAAGATCGAGTGCGACGACTGTCTCTGGCTCTGGGCAGTTTGGAGAGTGCATTGGAGGAAATGGAGGCAGCAGGCGCCCAACTTCAGTTATCAGCAGTAAGTTTGGCTAGTCGTGCTGACCTCCATTTCCCGCAGAGTGTCGCAATGCGGAAAATGCGCGCTGTTGTACAGCGCAACAATGCAGTGATGCGACGAGTGTTAATTCCAAGCGATATGATTCTGGAGACAAAGGAGGATGGGAGGATAAACTTAATCAAAAAGAATAGATTTTGGTCTCCCTCTCCTTCTCCCTCTCCTATTCCAATCCTTTCTCCCTCTCCTTCCCCTAGTCTTATTCCTAATCCGTTACACCTTCCTACTCCCATTCCCACTGTAACTTCTACTCCCTCTGTTTTTTCCATGCCTCCTCCTCCTCCTCCTCCTTCTCCTACTCCCATTCCTCAAACTACCTTCAATCCCCTTCCCCTCTCCATCTCCAATCTCTCCCCCATCCTCCATCCCAAAACCCTCTCCAAAACTATTCCTATTTCCATTCCTAACCCCATCAATACTCCCTTTTCCATCTCCAATCCTATCTCAATTCTCTTTTCTAGTTATGATGAAGAGAACAACAGCTCCTTCCTTCCTCTTGAGAACTCCACCCCAAATCCTAGTGTAGATATAACGGATAACAGTGGAATTATCTCTGTCACTGACACTAATAATAATAGTAATTTTCTCATGGAGTTCTCCCCACCTGCTCCACCTTCTCCACTAGCTAATGAAAGTCTGATTGATATGATTAATGAGTTTGTAGACAGTTCAAATTCACTCAGCTTTGAGACATTAGTCACAAATTTAAATCTACCTGAAACAGATAATCAAAATTATAATAATGAAAATTCATTATCAGATGAAGAAATTATGATGGTGAAGCCAGGAGATATTTCTTCTCCTCTGATTCTGACTCCTTCACACTTTTCCTCATCCCCTCTTTCTTTGAGAGATATTCTAGAGTCAGAGGATGAGGAGAACTCAAAATTTAGGGAGTTACACACTCCTCCTCTTCATTTTACTTCTCCCATTTCAATAGCTATATTACATAAACAAAATAGTGCTCTCTCTAGTAGCGAGTCGGCTCTAGAGTGTGCTAGAAAGCTGGTGGAGAGAATGGATATGCAGCATGGTGCTGCTACTGGTGATGATGCTGATGCTGCTACTGGTGAAGATGATAAAGTAGCTGATGATGAGATTGTTGATATTACTGCTACTGTTGATGATATTGATGAAGATGATATTGTTGTTGCTGATATTGATGATGATATTGATGATGCTGATATTGTTGATGCTGATATTGATGATGATGATATTGTTCTTGCTGATATTGTTGTTGCTGATATTGATGATGATATTGTTGTTGCTGATATTGATGATGTTATTGCTGCTGCTGATATATGTGGAGGGGAAAAAAAGCTAGTGATTGAGGGAGAAGATGAGGAGGATTCAATATGGAAAACCCCTCATCTTATTCGAGCTTTTCGGGAAAAAAAACGAGAAGAACGTTGTAAAAAAAAAGCATCTGCAATGAGAGATCTCGTTTCTTATATTCTTCCTCCTAAGAAAAGGGTTTATCATCCCCCAAAAACACAGGATGATGCTGTCATCATGAGCAATAAAGAGGGGGAGTTTTCAGAGAATGTAGAACTGGAAGGGGAGTATTTCTCCCTTAAACAAAGGAGAAAAGTGAAATTATTCATTCCCCTTAAAAAAAAAAGATCATTATCTCCACCTTCTTCTTCTTCTTTGATGCGGAAGAAGGGGGTGAAAGTAAAACTTTCTTTTGAATGATGAAACAACAACTATTACATTTGAGTAGACTCATTTGAATTAGGAACTGCTTATGATGTTGAAGAATATGATGTTGATAGTGATGAAATCGATGGAAGAAAAGTAATATCCATGTAACTGAGTGAGTGAGAATAGATAAAATGAAAAATGTTTTTGAAAACGCGTTAGTTGTTAGACGGAATGAGAGCTATAACCATTGATTTGATTTGAATGAATGAACTTGTATGAGAAGGTATCGGTGGAAAAGATGATGATGATGACATGTGGAAAGTTTTAACTGAATGCACTCCTCCCTCCAAAAAAATAGAACTTTCATCAAGAGAGGGAGATTTCACTGTTTCCAACATGTGTAATGCGAATATTGAAGTGAGAGTTGATAATAGCGATGAAAATTCAACTAATGAAAATTCAACTAATGAAAATAGTATTTTAACTATGTTAATGAGAAAAAGAAAATGTTGGGGAGTGCTTCTTATGATGTGCATATTCATTATATCCTTATTTTTCACTGTACTCTTCCCAATGAAAGAAATGATTCAAAGTGAAATGTTGTCTAAAATGTTGAATAGAAGCCTTGAATATTATTATTCTATTCAACAACATCTTCATGTATAAAAATGTGGAATAAAAGTCATTATCATTTATATTATTATTATTATTATTACTATTATTATATTCAACAGCATCATTTTATTAATATTATTATTATTATTGTTAAATGGAGAGCTATTGAGAGAGAGTATGAATATATTTATATTCAGTCGATATGAAAATAAATGAACATAACAAAGAGAAGTTGTTTATTTGTTTTGTTTTGATTTTATTAAACAAAGATAGCGATTGATGGCATGAACATCTTTGATATATATATATATATATATATATAATATGCTAACAGTAAAAGAAGTAGTAGTAGTATTAGTAATTTAATTCCTCTTCCTTCATCTTCCTCTTCCTCAGACAAGTTTAGCCTTAGTCATCAACTGTGATAACTGAAGCTCCATAGGCAATAGTGCAACTCGAGTACAGATATCGCACTGATGGGGTTTGTGGGCTGGGACATCACACTTTACCTCAAAGTCTCCATGAGGAAAGAGGAATGAGTGGAGCTGTTCCTTCAGGAACTTGTTTAACTTTTCCAGTTGTGCGACATTCAAATACAAGCCCTGCTTGCAGGCTGTTAGCGCCCTTTTCTCCACCGGCTTCAGCTTTTCTGAACTTAAAACAAACCATTTACGAAAATCGATGATGGAATTTTTATCGGATTCGATCTCGGGCACTTCAGAATGCCCTTCTGCATGAACATGGTGAAAGGTGAACTGATGAGAGTAGGCTGGAGCTCAGCAGGTTTTATATGCAGCGTCAAATCCGGTGATATGGAAATGAGGAGTATTCAAATCAAATGTGGTGGGAGATCTTTTGGGTGGGAGGGGGTGGAGATGAGTGGGTAGGTGGGAGGGGGAGGTGGAAGGGGGGAGAAAGGGAGTGGGGGAATGTCAACTCATTTTCATCAATCATCATACTCTTCCATCCAAAAAACGGCCACTTCCAATGCATTCCATATGAAAGTAGTTGAGCCTGGTTAAAGGCAAATGAAATCTCCTTAGAAAATGAAACTTTATTTGGTAGTAAAATACAGGAAAAGTATCTATGTGCGTAGTTAAGAGCGCAAGAAATTAGATTATTATATTGAAAAGTGTCTGTGAGTTGTGGAAAATATTCACCACTAGTTCTATCAAAAACTCCAATCCCGCTACAATGAACTATAATATGAATGCATGCTCTATTCACATCTAATTGATCTCCTGGGGGGCGAGATTGAATATGTGAAGAAGAAGGAGAAGAAGAATGATATAAAATGATATAATCAATATCGTGATTCTTTATCAATTGTTCAAAATCCTGCAATGCGGTAAGCAGGGGAAGGAGATGTTTAGGTAGAGAATGAAAACTGTTTTCCTTCCAGACAGCAATGAAGTCGTGAATATGATATTCATTCAAAGGAATGCGAATACTTTGTATATTCCTATATCTTGTTAAATCCTCCATCAATGTGTGATCGGTGTCGTGCAAAATAGATTGTATAACATCTCCTAATGAAGAAGGCATTATGACTGTAATGGTGAGGTCATCATTCCAGTTAAACAAAGGTTAAATCATTCAAAAAAACAACAACAACAAAAAACAGATAACCATCCTACAACCAGAAACATGACGTCATCAATCCAGTCAAAAAAGGTCAAATGAGTTCAACCAAAAACATCTGTCCATCCTGCAAGCGAAGGTCAAATGAGTTCAATCAAAAACAGATGGCCGTCCTGCAAACATGCAATGGGTAGAACCTGAACAGTGACGTCATCATTCCAGTCAAAAAGGTCAAATGAGTTCAACCTGAACAGTGACGTCATCATTCCAGTCAAAAAGGATGCAAACATGCAATGGGTCATCTCAGGTCACTGATTCCCATTGTCCCGCGGTGCAAACATGCAATGGGTCATCTAAGGTCATTGTACCGCGTCGGTCCTCTGACACGGGACGATTACGTAATATGGACCCATATCGGTCCTCTCTATACTACTAATATGCATGTTTATTGAGTCAATAGATTGGATGCAAAAGTAAGGTCCTACTAACGTATTAGTTTGTTTTTTTGTAAATATTTTATTCATCTGAATACATATTTTGTCAGCGCCGGGGCAGTGGTCTTCCAGCCGTTGGAGTGATCGCATTTGATCTGTACATAGTGGAAGTGGAATGGGTTGCATTGTGTGCAGCACAATCCATTCTGAACATAAAAAGAAAGTGGGGGAGCAGCCTATGCTGCATAGTGTACAGCAGAGGTACTCAACATAGTGCAAGGTATATGCATCAAGATAGAGTGTGCAGTAACTTACATTAGTGGTTAAATCATATGCTGCTGTGTTTGTATATCAGTTAGATTTGGTTTTAATAATCATTAGTCTTTTAATAGTGACCTGTTGTGCGTGTATAGTGGTTTATATTGTGTGCATTGCTGGTTGAAGATGTAGTTATTCAGTGGTGGTAATGGGTCTCGAGTAGTGCTAGTGGGTCTCAAGTCATTGAGTTACAATAGTTGTTTGTCAAATGTGGATGGGGGGGGGGGGGAAGGAGTCCATGGGCAGGGGGGTGGACATGCAAGGAGAGAGCAGGCACGAGAGAGGGCAAAGTCAATGGGTCATTCAGCAGGCTGTATTATATATTTGTAGTGCCAGGTTTTGGGCCTGAATAACCAGGTGAGTTCTGTATGCATTTTTAAAGGCAAGGATCGAACCTGCTTCTCTGGTTTTGGTTGGGAGTTCATTCCACATGACACTTCCTTTGTAAATCAGAGCTCTGATTAACTTATTTGTATTAGGGCTGGGCACCCAGAGCAGAGTCGATGTCCCCCTTCTCATTACCCTGGTTGTGCGATCTATGTATTTGTCATCACTTGCACGTTTATACATCAACGTCATATAGTTAAGGACTCCAGCCTTTGTACAATGTTTGATATTGGTAAGTGCCAGGTCTATTGTTTTGTTAGTGGTTTTAGTTACCCTGGTTGGCTGCTGGATCATTTGTTGCAACTCATGTTCAGCTGCAAGTTGCTTTATTATCCCTCCCATCATAGGCCTCTTACTATTATATTGTTCATTGAAGTCGCCAATGAGGAGTATCTCATATTTATCGGTATTGGCTATATTATTCAAACAGTTACTTATTTTCCCAATTCCTTCATTTAGGTTGCCATTTGGGGGTCTATACATGTAGCCGATGAGTATTAGTTTTATATGGGGTCTGGTGAATACAGCCCACTGTAGCTCAATATTGCTATTTGATAGGCTATGCCC
Source organism: Branchipolynoe longqiensis (assembly GCA_030323885.1). NCBI lineage: Eukaryota > Metazoa > Annelida > Polychaeta > Phyllodocida > Polynoidae > Branchipolynoe > Branchipolynoe longqiensis. The sequence goes on from JASIRB010002026.1 coordinate 37,059, forward strand.
AGCATGTTTACCTGCATCAACATGGAGCTCTTGCTTAAAGTAAATACCTAGTCTCCACCAGCTTTGCTTTGTTGCTTTGTTTTTCTATCAGCCCTTATAAATTGGTAACCTGGTATAGATGTGAGTCTGTCTTCAACTGTTCTATTGAGCCATGTTTCTGACATAGTGAAGACATCAAAACCAGACCTGGGTAGGTCGGCTCTTAGCTGGTTGATCATATGTGTGAGGCTATGTATGTTTAGGTGGCCAATCTTGAGTCCTGCCTGTGAACGTTAAAGCTGCATAGTCCGATGAAAACATCTAACTTTTAAAAACCAAAACAATTATCTAGATTTGATTCTACATATCTAACTTAGTTAGTGGTGCACTTATTAAACATGTGTCACAGCATAGAAGGGAAGACCGAGATTCTACATATCTAACTTAGATACTGATGCACTTATTAAGCAGAATAGAACCTGTTGCTGCAGTAGCCTATAGACCCATTTCAATGTTTACAAACATTGTGTATGCGTGCGCAGCTTGGCTGCAGAACGAAGGCACACTGCCATTGAGTTAACCGATACACGCAGTGCAAAACGTCAGTTTTATTCAAAATTAATAGAAATCCAGAACCAGAACCATATACATCTAATACAATCTGTTTGTTAAGCATGTTATATGTTTGTGTGCTAAGTGGTTTGTGTCTAGGTGGTGTGGTTTTAGAGATATTTCACTTTTTCTCTATGAAGATTGCTCACGGCCATTGACAATGCATTGAGTTTGCCAATACGCGCAGTGCAAAACGTCAGTTGTATTCAAAATTAATAGAAATCCAGAACCAGAACCATATAATTTTAATCTAATCTGTTTGTTAAGCATGTTATCTGTTTGTGTACCAAGCGTTTTGTGTCCAGGTGGTGTGGCTTTAGAGATATTTCACTTTTTCTGTAAGAAGATTGCTCATGGCCATTGACAATGCACTGAGTTTGCCGATATGCGCAGTGTAAAACGTTAGTTTTATTCAAAATTAATAGAAATCCAGAAACCGAACCTTATAAATTTAATATACTCTGTTTGTTAAACATGTTATCTGTTTGTGTGCGAAGCAGTTTGTTTCTAGGTGGTGTAGTTTTAGAGATATTTCACCTTTTCTCTATGAAGATTGCTGATAGCCATTGAGTTTGCAGTTTGTCCATGTGCCGTCCTGCAGCCAAGAGGAGCGCTCACTGACCTAAATACCCATGCTGACGTCATATGAAAGGTGTATGGTGTCAGAGTTTTGGCATGCTTGCACAAATTAATTTTGCATGCTTGCACTTAAAATATCTCAATAGTTAACCATTTAAAATAAAAGTTACTTCAAGCTAAATTGTTCGTGATGCTCAGCAACACGGGTAATTTGGCATTCGATCGCCGCCATAGCTTCGTAGCCTTAAGGTTAAATACTTGTGCTGCCAGCTATCTACTTACGGCGGTACTTCTTTCTGACTTCTACGCCAGCGCCGTCTGGTTATTCGTATTTGATACGTAAATACTTCGAGATGCTAACTCTGTCTTACTGACCTGCCATCTGCGGTCGACAGCTCAAACTAACGGCCAAGGCGCCTATATAAGGCCCGTCTCAGCAGCAGAGAGCTCACTTCGACACGGCCACAGGAGGACACTAGCTGGCTTTGAACTGCCATCCCACCCACCCCTGCTAAAGACTATATAGGACATAGGGTTAAAGCTTATTGACCTCTTTGTGCATAACTCATTGGCTTATCTCACTGTGCTTATTCTGTTGAACTTAATATGTGCTTACTAAAATTGACATGTGCTTACTACTGACTCATTATCGAAGAAGAAAACAAATCCAACTTTAAACTCATATGCGGTGTCGGTGTCAAATTATAAGGATCAACCCAATATATTTATCTCAGAAAATGACAGAAACTCAAGGCTATCGGACTATGCAAGTTTAATAACTATATCATGCCGCATCATGCTTCAATGCACATATGGGTTGGTGAATAGTGCTATGGAATTGTTTGATTGTTCGTGGTTAATCTTGTCCTTGTGTTAGTTGATGTGACAATGCGGCCATGTATGATGAGGAGTTGGTTGTGTCAGGTGCGGGCAGGGCGTGTGAATGAGGAAGGGGAGACAGCAGGGTAGCTTGGTGGATGCTGGGTTTAGACACGGACCTGTAGGGTGACATGTAGGGTGACATGTAGGGTGACCTGTAGGGTGACATGTAGGGTGACATGTAGGGTGACATGTAGGGTGACATGTAGGGTGACCTGCAGGGTGACATGTAGGGTGACATGTAGGGTGAAGGAGTGGGTTGTGTCAGGTGCAGGCAGGGCTTGTGAATGAGGAACGGGAGACAGCAGGGTAGCTTGGTGGATGCTGGGTTTATACACGGACCTGTAGGGTGACATGTAGGGTGACCTGTAGGGTGACCTGCAGGGTGACATGTAGGGTGACATGTAGGGTGAAGGAGTGGGTTGTGTCAGGTGCAGGCAGGGCTTGTGAATGAGGAACGGGAGACAGCAGGGTAGCTTCGTGGATGCTGGCTTTAGACACGGACCTGGGTTCATAACCTCCCTGCTGGTGGGTGGAAGCATTGTTAGGGAACAGCACTTAACACCTTTTAACATGTAGGGCAGGTGGCCATTATGGGAAGGTGGATGACAGGATCCTAAACCTGGGAGGAAAGGGCACATGTGCTTTTGAATGTAGGTCATTTGGCTTTTCTAAAACAGACTAAGGACATTGCTGTGGCGGAGCCATCACAGGCCCTGGTCAAGGACCTTGTGGATTCTAATACACGGTATGTTCTCTGTGGCGGAGTGGGTAGAGTGTCTGACTGTTTTCTAGGTCAGACTCCTAATCTGAAGGTCAGTGGTTCGATTCCCCATGCCTCCACCTCTGCCAATTTGGATTTCCACCACTGTGTATAACTTACAGTGTCATCAAAGGTCGGTTGCTCTCATACCATGTCTATGTGGTGCGGGAGGCTAAAAATCCCTTGCAGTCCTGACTTAGACTGGCAGCTTATTGCACAATTGGCTACCTATTAATATTGCCTGGCCACAACCCTAACCCTAACCCTAACCCTGATTTAGACAGGCAGCTCATTGCACAATTGGCTACCGTTTAATATTGCCTGCCAACAACCCTAACCCTAACCCTAACCCTGATTTAGACTGGCAGCTTATTGCACAATCGACTACCTTTTAATATTGCCTGGCCACAACCCTAACCCTAACCCTGATTTAGACTGGCAGCTTATTGCACAATTGGCTACCTTTTAATATTGCCTGGCCACAACCCTAACCCTAACCCTAACCCTGATTTAGACTGGCAGCTTATTGCACAAAAAATCGACTACCTTTTAATATTTCCTGGCCACAACCCTAACCCTAACCCTAACACTGATTTAGACTGGCAGTTTATTGCACAATTGGCTACCTTTTAATATTGCCTGGCCACAACCCTAACCCTAACTCTAACCCTGATTTAGACTGGCAGCTTATTGCACAATCCACTACCTTTTAATATTGCCTGGCCGACTGCGTTGTGTGGTTAATTTACTCTTTGGCACATGAGGGAGAGAAGATGACTGATAGTGTTTTTCCTCTGAAGACCGTCTTGAGTGCTGTATTTTATGTTCTATGCAGCTTAGTTTGTTGCAGTTTTCTGAAAAGACGATAAATTAGACCATAGTAGTAAATGATTGGTAAAATAGTGGCTTAGTACAGAAGCAGTGTATGTTACTGTTCTAAAGCTGACTAGTTGTTGGATGTATTTAATGTGTAGTCCACTGTGGTTCCCAGGTCTTGTACTAATCGACTTCCTTCACCATCTCAGCATCTATCTGGAGTAACATTTGGTGGATTTCATATACTTTGTTCCAAAAATGACATATTCAGATTGTTTGGTATTTAGTGTGGGTTTTTTTCTCAGCACACCAACATTGTTAGCCCTTGCTAGTACCGATTGAACTCTAATGGTTGCCTGCTCCAAATTTATATTGTGCACTCTTAATGTTACCATGGTTACTAACTGAATGCGGCCTGTCCGTGTAACCCCGACCTTCACCTTACAAGGACGCCAAATTGCAGGTATCCATGGTTACTAACTTAAGGTGGCATCTCCGTCTCATTACCCTGTGTGAGGCGACCCCTCACTTCCAATGCACCAGGCCGAGCCATGATGTCACACACCAGATGGCGCCCTTCCATGTTGTGCTTCATTACAGCGGGTCCCCGTAGTCGGAGAGGTCTTCCATCATGTCGTCGTCCCTCATGGCGATGATGGTCACCTTCTCCTCATCGAACTCATCATCGTAGTTGCCATGGCGCACGCGACACTCGTGTAGGAGCCCAAGAAGCAGTGCAAGGCACGTTAGAAGGCTCGCTACGAGACGTAGGTGGAACGGCCAGAGCAGCACGCCATCCAGATAGCGGCCACCTGATAGCTCGGCCAGGCCCTGGTGCCGATTACTGCCGAACGTGACGAGGGAGGAGACGGACAGCACACCTGTGTGGGGAGAGGGTCAGAGGTAAGAGGGCAGGGGTCACAGAGCAGCGCTATGTTGGCACAAACCCACTAAGGGCGGCATATAATCTAATAACGGTCAGGTGGAAAGAGCAACTAACCTTAATTATATAATTATCAAGACAGTGCAAAATTGGTTTCTATCTAAATAACACAAACATTACTCTTGTAATGTGATTGTTGTGTGGTGTCCTCATATAAGTTCATTCGGCCATTGAGGCTTCAAATGAAGCCTCACTCGAAGGCGTTGAACATGGAGTTGGATGTGCTGGTGGCTAGAAAAGTCTCAAAATGTCCCCGTAGCTGTTGAGGAAACCATGGGTCATCCTCAAAATGAGCAAGTCTCAGAATGACCCACATATTGCAAATTAAAATTTACAAGGCTGGTGAGCCCATATGTCTTACTAATACATATTCTAAATCTTATGGTAGGTACTACAGCCTCCGGTGTGTGACAGTGCCAGTGTTATAAAGCTTGTCTATAAATTAGCCTTATCCAAAAGGCTGGCCTGGAACATTTCAATACACATTGATAATTTGGTTGAAACTGGTGTTAGCAAAATGTCACAGAAAACAGTTGGGGATAAGGCCCGCACACGTGGGAAGACGCCGGTTGTGGCTTCTGGCTCCGGGACTGTCGACTGGCCATCATCGCCAACAACACACTCGCTCCACTCCAGAAATCAATCTGAACATGATCCCACCATCCCAACATTAGCCCTCATAATGGCAAGACTGGATAGAATGGAAGACAAACTTAATAACAGTCTGACTGAGATTAGAGTAAGCAATGAAAGTCTTGTGGACAAGGTGACCAATGACATGGCAAACCTGACGGCCCTCCTTGCAGACAGTCGCCGACAACATAGTGTTGACAGCCGGAATTTACGCATAGCAGCTTACAAGCTTAGCATCACCGAGGAGAACAACAGGAGGCTAACAATGCAACTAAATAATATGGAGAACCGCACTAGGATTTGCAATATGAAATTGGATGGAAAGCCTGAAGAGGAGGCAGAGGACCTACATCGATATGTTGCGGAGTTGACTGCTTACTTGAATGTGGGAGTTGACCCAGCTGCCATGGTGTCAATCTACCGGATGGGCAAGCGACAAATGCTACCACATACAAGACCAAACCACCAGGGCTACACTGCCATTCATCCTCGATCAATTATGATCTCGTTTCGATCTGTACAGGATAGGAATCTTATATACTTTGCCAGAACCAAACTCAGAGACTCAGATAAATATAGAGGTATTTTTCTTAATGATGATGTCACCACCCTAACCCGCAAGATGCGTGAAGATTATCGGTCAGTGGCAGCACTGGCCAGAGCTAGCGGCAGCGAAGTGCGTGTCCATGGGGACGGAGTTGTTATTGATGGAAAAAAAAAAAAACAGACAGAGCAACGTCTTCTCCCACCTCGCTTTTCTCTGGCCAAGGCTAAGACAGTCCGGTTTGATGAGGGACTATACTTCCACTCGGAACATTCGTTCCTGTCAAACATTTTTGCCTCACCCATTGAAGACAATGACACAATCTACCCAACAGCAGAGCACATATTTCAGGCAGAAAAGTGTAGGGCTGTGGGTGAAGTGGATCACTCTAGACAGGTTGTTATGGCACCCACCCCACTGGAAGCAAAGCGGATTGCTGACCAGGTTCCTGATTCATCAGACTGGCGTCAACAAAGGGAGACCATACTGAAAAGGGTCTTGGATCTAAAGTTTGATCAAAACCCAGACTTGATGGATATGCTCATGGATACTGGTAACCTCACTCTCCATGAAGCTACCACTAATTCCTTTTATGGAATCGGAGCAACACTGCATAGTCGGGAGCTGAGAGATAAATCATTCAAAGGCCTCAATAAGCTGGGACTGGCACTTGTATCTAAGCGGGAAAGCATCAGGATTGCCAGACGTGGAGATGTGTAGCCAGTATTGTAATGCAAATGAAGTGAGGGACAACAGGTTTGGAATTTTTTTAAATAATATCTATTGTGAGATGTTTACCAGCAATACAACAGCGACCTTGCCAAATATAACCCAAAAACCTTTGACTGTATTTGTATCATGCTACATACCACTGGTGTATCGAGTCGTTAACTGTTCTACCATGCATTCACCACTAAAACTCTACCTAGGACTATCTAGCTGGCATGCTACATCGCACTGATACTCTGACTGATTGTTGTATTGTGTGGCTGGTACATCCCGCTAATGCACTGACTGATTGTTGCATTATGTGGCCACTACATCCCACTTGTGCACTGACTGATTGTTTGCAGTGTGTCACCACTACATCCTACTGATGCACAGACTAATTGTTGTATCGTGTGGCTACTACATCCCACTGATGTACTCCTACTGGTGCACTGACTGATTGTTGCATTGTGTCGCCACTACATCACACTGATGCACTGACTAATTGTTGTATCGTGTGGCTACTACATCCCACTGATGCACTGACTAATTGTTGTATCGTGTGGCTACTACATCCCACTGGTGCACTGACTGATTGTTGTATTGTGTGGCTACTACACCCACTGGTGCACTCCCACTGGTGCACTGACTAATTGTTGTATCGTGTGGCTACTGCATCCCACTGATGCACTGACTAATTGTTGTATCGTGTGGCTACTACATCCCACTGGTGCACTCCCACTGGTGCACTGACTGATTTTTGTATTGTGTGACTACTACATCCCACTGGTGCACTGGCTGATTGTTGCATTTTCTGGGCACTACACCCCACTGGTGCACTAACTGAATATTGTATTGGGTGACCACAACAACCCACTGATGCACTGACTGATTGCTGTATTTTGTGACCACTACATCCCACTGATGCACTGACTGATTGTTGCATTGTGTGGCCACTACATCCCAATGGTGCACTGACTTATTGTTGTATTGTATGACCACTACATCTCACTGGTGCACTGACTGATTGTTGTATTGTGTGGGTACTACATCCCAGTAGTGTGCTGACTGAGAGTTGTATTGTGTAACCATTGGTGCTCTGACTAATTGTTGTATTGGATGGCCACTAGTCAAAATAGTTCCCGATAATATATGGCTGTCATGGCACTGTTGTGCCAGCTGATTGGCTCTTGTGTGCCTGTTACTTGAACAGTGTCTTAGAATGTATAACTGTTGTGCTGTATGCTGCTGCAGTGGGTGAATATCCATGTGCCAGTTGCTCAAGCCATATTCTGGAACATGCATTTTTCATTCTACATACCACGGGTGTATCACTTGGGTGGATGTCATGTTATATGCCTATTATTTAAACAGTATCCCAAAATATATAACTGTTACATTATATGGATGCCAGACTGGATATGATTCAAATGATTTTTAAAGTTTAGTGGGCCTGTGAGGGTGAACTGGCACCTGTGATCTGGCTGTGATTGATTGTCAGCCCGCAGTGTTTCCAATATTGCACTGAGCAGACTGGGTGCCACATATTGGGTGCTGTCTACCTGTTGTACAGCAGGAACCTCACTGAACATAACCCAAATAACCTTTGTTTTTTCTGTTCGTTACTCAAACTGCATCTTACTTCTTAGAATATTTAGCTACCATGATGTGTATGCTGCCAGGTCGGCTGGTTGACTGTCATACTGCGTATCTGTTAGTCAAACACAACCTTGGAATTTATAACTGCCGCGCTACATACCAGTTGTGAGTCAAGTGGTTGGTGGTTATGCACTATCTTAGAATATGGAGCTGCCATGCTCTGTACCTATTACTGTCATGCTATGGACCTATTACTCAAACAGCATCCAAGAAAATATAGTATATCAGTTAGAAAAGTTTGTGTATCGATGTCAGATTATGTGCACAGTTTGAAAGGTTTGTGTATCGATGTCAGATTATGTGCACATTATTCAAAGTATTGTCTTGGAACATGTGGTGGCCATACTGCACACCACTAGTGTGTCAGCTGGTTGGCTGGCAGACTATGTGCTCACTACCTAAGACAAAGATTACTTGGACTACATTGTGCCGCTCCTGAAAACTGTTCATTGATTGGCTATTATCTCCAGACTTCAGAGATACATGTAGTCTGGTCCATCCATTTTCTACTGACCCACTACCCACTAACCAATCCAATGCATGCCTGTTAGAATCAGTGTCAAAGAGGATATCAGGCCCCCACCATTCTGTATGCTAGCACTAAGCTTATAGACATGCTCAAACAATGACATATTAACAGCTTACACTATAATTGAAGAGAGACATGCAAAACTCACACGGATTCTCCAGCTTGGAATTGTCTGATTAGTGTTAACCTTGAAGCACTAATTAATACTAATACAACAATAGGATGGCCAATGGAGTTACTACATTGGTATTTTCCACACTCCTATGTGAGACTGGCTGGCTGTGGTCTAGGGAAACTGGACCTACTTTAAAACACTGGTTGACTGGAAACCTAATTAATTCATGTAAACTTATATTTGTTGGGGCATTGGGGCGCTGGGACATGGGGGTTGAGAACTGTGCTGAGGGAAATTGGAGGATAAACAAAGCAGGTGATGTCAGGAAGGCAAGCTTTCTCTAAGCGATTTAAAGGGCCTCCCTGGATTTAAGATTGGCCACCTGAATGTACGCAGCTTAACACATAAGATAGAACAACTAAGACTAGACCTACCAAGATCAGGGTTTGATATATTCACAATATCTGAGACATGGCTCAATAAATCTATGGAGACAAAGTTAACATCAATCCCTAATTACCGGTTTCTTAGAGCTGATAGGAAGACAAAACTACAGAGTGGTCAGGTCAAGAATGGTGGAGGTTTAGGGATCTATTGCAGGACTGACCTGCACGTGGATGCAGACAAGTATTTGCAACAAAATTGCTCTAATCCAAACATTGAACTCCAATGGGCTGTCATAACTAGACCCTACACAAAAAGAATATTATTAGGTAACATCTACAGACCACCAAATGGAAACATAAATGAAGCAATAGAGCAAATAAGCATGTCAATGAATCAGATCCCAGACATTAATAAGTATGAAGTGCTCCTAATTGGTGATTTTAACATTGACTACAGCGCTAAGAGGCACCCACCTGCAGGCTATATGAAACAATTTGCAGCAGACCATGAACTCCAGCAAGTAATTAAACAACCGACTAGAGTAACAAGGACCACACAAAAAACAATAGACCTTGCTTTCACTAATATCAAGTACTGTACAAAATCGGGTGTATTGAACTACAATATAAGCGACCATAAACCAATATATATAATAAAGAAAAAGCCCAGAAATGACAAAAGAACCACCATCTACTGGGGCCGCACCTACAGGAATTGTAACTTCAATGATCTAGCAGCCACTTTGAGGGAAAACAATACAGCAGAACTACTATCAGAGGAAGATCCAAACAAATGCTGGGACATGATACAAGAAATCATTGTCAATGCTGCAAACAAACACTGTCCCCTGGTTAGATTTGACATAAGAAACAAAACAGCTGGTTATTTGAACAATGAACTCCTAGAATTACAACAGGACATCAGATATAACAAGAGACCCTGGGGATCAATTTATAGCTGAATGTATGGTCAGGAAGGCCAGAAACGAGGTGCGAAAAGCCAAGTCTAGGCAATGTTTAGACCAGATAAATAAGTATAAGCAAAATCCTAAGAGACTCTGGCATGAACTGCAACACATTAACCCGGAAGCAAAATCTATTATCAGCAATCTTAGTAATGAGGACAACGGGGAGAGAATACTAGATAGCCTCCTGGCAGAAGAGATTAACAACTACTTTATTGATGTAGGTGAGAATCTTGCCAGAAAGTTTGACCAGGCTGTAGATAGTAAGGACACCTACCCGGTCACCACCAATGATCAGACGTATGATTTGACTGAGATAACACAGGAGCAAATCCTCAGAAAGGTCAATGCTGCATCAGCATATAAGCCATCTGGAATTATAGACATCAGCTCAGCCCTAATGAAGGTTTCAATTACTGCACTTATAAATGAATTTACTCACCTGCATAACCTAGTGGTCAACACGGGTATTTTTCCGGAAAGCTGGAAACTAGCTACAGTTTCACCCATCCCAAAGACCAATAACCCAAGATACTGTAGTGAGCTGCGCCCAATATCTATTCTCCCTCTTCCTGGCAAAATCAGAGAACAAATAATACATGATGAGATAAAAACATTTTTAGAGTCTTCAAAATACCTAACCACCCAACAAAATGGATTTAGAAAAGACAGATCAACAACTAGGGCATTGGCCTCTCTTATGGATGAGTTATTGACCAACATGGACAAAGGTGAACTTACAATTGCAGTATACCTCGACTTCAAAAAAGCTTTCGGTACAATTGACAATAGAATACTATTGCAGAAAATCCAGAAAGCAGGATTGGGGAAGAAAACCTGTACATTGATGGCCAACTACTTAACTAATAGGAAACAATACACAAAACTTAATGACACTGAGTCAACCATCAGGACTATTAAAACTGGAGTTCCGCAGGGTTCAACCCTGGGCCCCCTTCTGTTTTTAATCTTTATAAATGATTTACCCCAAGTATCAGAGGATGCAACATTCACATTATTTGCAGACGATGCAGCACTCACAGTACACAATAAAGATTTCCAAATAGCAACTGATCAGGTTCAGACAGTGCTGACCAGGGTTAACCTGTGGTGTAGTGAAAACAAACTATCCCTTAACACCAATAAAACCGAGTTTGTCATTTATGGCACCAAAGCAAGGAAGGCAAGGGCACAACCCATAACACTGCAAATTGGCGGAAATCAAATTAAGGAGGCAAATGCATACAGGTACTTAGGAACAGTGATTGATTCTACCTTAAATGGGAATCAACAGCTGGCTAGACTAACTCAATCATTGGCACTAACAATGACTACAATCAGGAAGATGCGGAGCTTCATAAGCGAAAACACTGCCCTACTGCTGTATAAATCAACAGTTCTACCAATAATAGACCATAATGATATAATTTATGGATTGCTCACAAAGCAGCAACTGACTAAGCTACAAAGGATCCAAAACCGGGCGTTAAGAACAATTTATTGGGACAAAACACTAAGTGTACAGGAAATGCATGACAAAGCAAACCTAGATTACCTAATGGTTAGAAGAGATTCACATCTCCTATCACTTATGTACAGAAGAGCCAGAGATACCCAATATATAGAAAACACAAAAAGGAATACTAGATGGGCTGATTCCACTCTACTCAAAGTCCCCAAGCCTTCCACAAACAATCTAATTAAAGCACCAATTTACAAAGGCAGCATGATGTGGAACAACCTACCAACCAGAACCAGGGCAGCGTCCTCTTACCTAGAATTTAAAAACTCACTAAGAGTACATTGGATTGGGCAGGCCATTATGCAGTTGCAGTAAAGTATGTTCCATGGCGTCACCATACCGTAAGTGGCAGACCACCAAACCCTCAGCCTCGGTTTCTCCCCCCCGCCCCCCCCCCAGCCCCCACTTTTTAATTTGTTGCTGTTCCTCTGTTATCTCCAGTCAACCATATACGATGACAGAGACAGCCCAGGTAAAAATGTAAAATTTAAGACCTAAATGCACTGGGATTGGTCCCACTGCTTCACTGGTCACAGATGGTCCAGTGTATTATTAACAACCCCACCCCAACAACATAATTCATAAACTCACATAACTAGCTACATTAGAGTTACACTAGAATTTTCCTAACAAACCAACATTTATATACCGCTTGCATAACTGCATCTTAGTGCAAATTTATCAACTGAATACAGAAGATAACTTCTGCTTACATTCTAAATACTATGTAAATACTCACATTGATCTGACTAATATTGATCTGGTTATATGACACTACTGTACCATATTGTTATGGAACTTTTTGGTTTCAGAATTTCATTGTGTTACATGGTGCAAATTGTCTATTCAACAAGTATTGTACACCTTATTCTAATTACCTTTTGTGTAAGTAACCCTGAATTGAAAAATGGCTGGAAGACCAGTGCTTCGGCACTGACAAAAGACTTATTCAGCAGAATAAACATATTTACCACCAAAAAAAAAAAATTGAAGTGCAGACTGTGATATGTTAATAGAACCTTTTACTGTTGAAGCCTATAGGGTCAGAGTTTTGGAAAGCATGCCAACATAAATTTTCTGTGTTTACACTTCAGACATCTCGGAAGTTAGTCATTTTAAATCAAAGTTACTTAAAATTAAAATAAGTTAGATTATTATGATGAACCCACTGTATTTATCTCAGAACATGACAGAAACTCAAAAACATCGGTCTATGCAACTTTTAGTTACCACCGATTAATAATACATTCCCCCCAAAAAATCAATAAGCTAAAGGTCAACACGAGGGCTCCTGCTACAGCTCGTGCCGA